>JAQBSW010003382.1:0-84218 GCA_029291075.1 Eudiplozoon nipponicum | reverse complement strand
CAAATATCTGCCGGATATTTTCATTTACAATTATTTCAGTTACCTGATCTTGGTCCTGACTAATATAGGCTACATTCCAGTTGTTTTGTTAGTTAGTTTCTAAAGCTTGTGAAGTACCGTTAACTGACAAGGGATGTCGTTAAAAGAAACCGAAAAATATCCAACGACTAAAACCACCGGTACTCAATCACTGTTAGTCATAATACAGATCAGGTTATTTTAATACATCCCGTTTCGCAATTTTTCATTTTGCTGCAGGTTGGCTCCTTGGTTAGAAAAATAGTTTCCAAAGCAGACGTGACCAGATTCGAAGCCTGTCCGCGACAAAAATTCCGGACAGCACGTGAAGAGTTCCCAATAAGGACGTAACCGGTCTACTGAATGAACAGCCTTTTATACGTTAAACAATGCTTTGCTTACACTCTCAAATGTATGCACATAATGGGTTAGGAGTTTAGATCAAGATCGCAAAACGTTAAACTTTGTGTCTGCATAGAAATATTGCAGTCGATATATCCTGTCACGAACTGTGTAATCGAAAACTACTACAGGTGAGAGATGCAAATCTAAATTTCCATAACTTATTTGTCAATTGCGGTTGGTCGTTTGTTGGTCAGTTTTCAATCGTGCTCTGGAAGGTCGGAACGCATCAGTACGTGTGACCGGCGGTTATTTTGCTACATTATGTCGCTGGTCATGCACAATGACATCAAGCTCGCAAACTTGATTTGAAAAAGTGTTGTCACCACTCGAACAATCCATGCTTTCTTGGGTGGTGATTACAATTATGTAAACTAAGGTTTTGATCTTGGCATAAATAACAGTCCTATTATAACATACATTTTTGCTATTTAATAAATATTCTAGTTTTATTTTAATTGATACATCAGTTTGAAATATAAACGATATGGCTAGAGGAAATATAGCGTTTGCTTCATTAATTTGTCACTTTAAAAAATTTTTTGATGATAGGTTAATTGAAGAATGTTCATCGAAATACATAATGAAGCGACCATTGATTGCGCTGATGGTGGTAACAATTCTTTAAATCAAGTTCGCAAACTTGATTTAAGGAATTGCTAAACTATAGTTCATCTATATAAATAAACGAACATAAATAGGTTTTGAACTCATAGTTTGTGCGGGCTGTGATAGCAGTTACATTTACTCAAACATTTTTTGAAATTTGATTGCGGAGTGCCAGCTTCATATTTTCCATTGCCGCGTTTTGCGTACGTGGGTAGTAGCTTTGCACAGACAGTTTCACAAATATCCGTACAGTTATAACAAAAATAAGATTCGATACTTCCTCTCTCCCCTACAACATTCTGCACACGAGATGAGATTATGTACATCGGGAATTTGCGATAGTGTGCGGCAGGATCGCTTAGTGGTTAGAGCATCAGATTCCGAAGCAGACGTGCCCAGGTTCGAGTCCTGTCCGCGGCAAATTCTGGCCAGTACATGATGAGTTCCAAATAAGGACGAAACCGGTCTACTGGATGAATTGCCTTTTCTACACTATACAATTCTTAGTTTATACTAACATATGTAAGTCATTAATGGGTCAGGTGTTTATATCAAGACCACAACCTTGATTATAATAATTGTTATCACCACCCGCGCAGCCAATGTTCGTTTTATTATATAACTGATGTAAGGATTGGTCTGCTAATTACAAATAGTTGTATATATATATATATATATATATATATATATATATATATATATATATATATATATATATATATATATATAGATTTAGTTGTTGGTGAGGGCATTCATTGCGCTAGACATATTATGCATATATTGCGTTTAGTTACTGAAACAAATTTTATGTTTAAAACCAGTGGTGAGTCAAAGAAATAAAATATAAATAGAACGGTTTTTGAACGACGTTACCACATATGCTTAAATCTCCAATTGTGAGAATTGAGCTGTGGATATAAGTGGACATATTGGCCTGAAGATGGAAAGGGGATATCACTTCCGAAACGTAGCCAGTAGACAAAGATGTGATAGGGACGAATACAAACTCAGCACGATCGAAGATAAAACGAAATTGGAAATTTTGATCAATCGGATCTTTCTGAAAATGTCCGTTCAGTTACTTTTAATAAAGGTTGCGATCTTGATATAAACACCTGATCCATTATGTACATACATTTGTCAGTATAAACTAAGTAATGCGTAGTGTGCAAAAGAGAAGTCACCAAAAGACCGGTTTCGTCCTTATTTGGAACTCATCACGTACTGTCCTGAATTTCCGCAGACAGGACTCAAACATGGTAACGTCTGCTTCGGAATCTGGTGCTCTAACCACTGAGCCACCCTGCCGCACACTACACACAATTTTCAGTTATATACGAATTTTTCTTGATTAGCCTCACCTTTAAGCAGAGCCTATATAACATCACTTTAGCCCTAAAGTTCCACCTAACTATTCACAATTTGTCATTATAGAACAGATACCAAATTACATGGGGAAGTGTTATTAAAATAAACATATATATAATTAAACGAACATTGATTGCACGGGCGGTGATAACAATTATTTTTAATCAATAATGAGTCAGCTGTTTAAATCAAGATCCACTATATATCCTAGAATCGACAGACTACTCTAAGTAGCAAGATATGAATGTTTAAAAAATTTTCTAATGAATCTAGGACGCCAACGCATTGTTGTAATTTAATCATGATGGTAACGGGATTAAATCATAGGCTGATCATAGGACATGGAAAACAAACCAAAAAGGTAATAAGCTGCGTTATTATGCATTTTAATTCATTTGTAGAAAAACAGTTATCAAATAAGCATTTGCGGACATGGAAATTCCCTCACCGCGTGTTTAATTATTGATAAAATTTAAAGTTCTACGGCAAGACCTTGAGGAAAACTGTCAAAGCACAAAATGTGCTAACTATTGTAATTACCAGGCGTTCCATATTTCAAATGACGTTTGATTACGTGCAAAAACGGAATGTGTTTTTTTATTTTAGAAATATTAACTAATTTCTCCTCAGTTAGCATAATGTGTCAAATGATTTGCATTTTAAATACCCGACGAACAGTTTTCTGTGAAGACGCCATTTCACGCTTGAGTGCATACGCAAGTCGACGTTTGACTAGTGTGCTTATGAAGACAATTATTAACAAATTATGCCATATGGCCAGTTTGAGCTACGCATAGCCCAAAATTAACGCTCTCTGCTGATTAAACAAAACAAACTCGCACAGGTAATCAGCTATCTTCACACTGGTGGGCAGCTGCCGTTAGCAGCCGTTTCAAAAACAGAACTTGGGTGCAATTGACAGTTTCGCAGCGACTTGTGTGTATTCACTCGCGCTCAACTGATTTCTCAACAACCTACATCATCTCTCCCATACAGGGCACTTTCACTAAACTACCCGGTAGACGTTTAAATTTACTTCCAGAAAGCATACAGGCGGTCTTAGGAAAATGAGACAAGCGTTGACAAAAATAATTTTCGTGGCTAAATTAAGAGAAATTCTCACAGCTTATGATACACAAAACAAAGCAATGGCTGCGTCTACCACATAATATACACATACACACACACCAACACACAAACTTAAATATGTTCATCCATATGATTAACGTTGTCGGAAAAATCACACATTGTACAAAATAATGAATGAAGCTCACCAACTTGACCGGGTACGTCGATATTTTGAACTTATCATTCTTGCTAGCTATCATCTTCACCACTGAATATGCACAATTCCTACAACGTAAAGCTATGTACCAACCACTATTAATTGGTCAGAATTTTCTTCGTTAATATATATTCGTTTTGAAATTTGAACAACATGTGATATATGCTATGTCTAACATATCTTCGTGTCATTGCTACCGGTAAATTCCCCATTGCCACGAAAATTTATCCCATATATATATATATATATATATATATATATATATATATATATATATATATATATATATATACATATACGTTCTCACTTGTCCCTTCACTATGAAGCCGTCCATCAGCTGCTTGTCTGAAAAAGGCGTTGGAACCAGATTTTCCTAGCAGTTTCCAAATTTTCGGGACTTCATTTCCAGTTCCATCTTGAGGATTGACACTAAACTCACAGGAAAAAACCAACTTGTGCAACAAATCTAATTCCAACGTTACTTTCAGACAAGCAGATGATGGACGGTTTCAGAATGAAGAGACAAGTGATAACCAATCAATAAATGCAAAACATAATCTGTACATCTGGAAATGTAAAGTAATCAAGATTTTATTGACCAACGAGTGCTATCAATTGTCCCGAAAAAGAAAATTGCGGAAACAAATTGAAAGAACAAAACCTGTCTACAGGATTAATAGACTTAACTAAATTATGGAATCAGAATATCAATAAAAAAGGATTTCGGTGCTGTAAACAGCTAATTTCAACACACAAAGCAGATGTTGACTAAATAAGAGAGCATGTTTGAAGCACAAATCAACAGAGTATGGGGTCTTTTTTTTGAAATTTTGTTGCGGTGTGTACAATTCAATTAATTCAATGCCGCGTATTGCGTACGCGGGTAATAGTTGTACACGGGCAGTTACACAAAGATCCGATTCTTAACACTTTCCGATTTTGTTTTGTCTTTGATTGGGTTGACTTCTTCTTTGTTCAACTGGAAATGCGGTTCTATCATCTTTTGTTTACTGGCGAAACGTCAGTGAACAATGATAAAAAGAGTATGGGGTCTATTGAATTTTACGTCAGTCATCAAATGGATTACGAATCTAGCCTAAAAGATAAGGCATTCTCATATGATCTAATAAGATTCTGTGTGAATCAGAATTTCCATAATATGCTTTGTTTAGAATTCTTTTGAAATAAAAAAATGCTTACTTACTATCACAACTGTATATTACCTTAATTCAGAAGGCAGCATGAAATAAAATAAACGCCAACATAGGCAAAAGCAACTTTAATACTATTTATACACGGTTTTCTGCGGTGGGCAATTTTCTATTCGGTATTTCGCACCTAGTAACAATTTAATTCAAATAAAACCATAAAGGATAGACCAAAGTCAGCATTAACAAAAAGTATAATACCATGTGCACGCTCGTGTCGTGCTTACTGACGCTTCATCAATAGGAGCCGGTATTGCTTCCTTTAACCACAATATATTTGGATGAGGCATGTGGGAGAATTGTACGGTACAATTTTCAATACGAATGTGTAAATCTGAAGTGGTGAAGCTAACTTCACATAAAATCTTCAGCAATGCGACTTCAAAGCCAACCCACTATATATAATATATACCAGGCCATTAACTTGTACCAACACTATTGTTGCAGAGTCCGTACATGGTACTAACACAATGGATTTCAAGATATGCTACATGTCACCAAATTGATAATTACATCTACTTCTGAACTCTCGTTACTCCAGCGAATCTATATACTCTGGCTTTGGTGTAGAAATCATTCCAGGAACATGTTACAACATTATTCCTTGTTACAATCGAACGCTTAAGATAGATCTTTATCGTTAAGAACATATTTTACACTCGGTCGTTGCTACAACCGTTATTTAAAGTTAACTTGGGAAATCAATCCTTTAAACCCCGCATGAGCTTATATCGATCAATAAATATTTTACAAATAAAAAGATATGTTTTAAATAGAGAACAAGAACATTGGTTATTATATACACCATGGGGCAAATTTATTTCTTCTCATACAAAAGCATTACAATCAGAATGATCATCAGTATATTTAAACAATCACCGATTGGATGGTTGGTGATAATTACTTAAACCAAGCTCACAACCTTTATTCAAATAAATAAAGAATATCAGCATTTTCAAAATAACAAAAAATAAAAATTCAAGCCAGGGAAAAATAAATTTTAAGGATATATACAAGAAACTGTAACAGAAATTTCACATCACCCCCATAAAACGACACTGAAAAGAATATCATGAGCATAGTAAGTTTAGGATATTTCAAAGGCATATAACAAAGAACCAAGACAAAAGGGTAACGAAATGTCCAACAACAGAAATGGCAAATAATGACACCATAAATTATGCGTGCAAACAATGAACACTCAATTTTAGACCCAAAAAAACTTTTCGCAAGCATGTCCTTTCTCCGTATATTCCAAGAAACAGTTAGCCCCTATTTCTCAACACACATTTGACACAGAGATGCCTCGGATGGAGACAAATCGCTCCAATATGACATTGAGCTAAAAGATGAAGTTGTATTTCTCCAGTTAAATCACTGAGTTCGCGATTTTGTTTCACGAAACACTAATCAGATACATTTTACAAGGCGGCATGAACCTAAAAAAGTTTACTGTGCTAAAACAAACCAACGAAACTGATATTACATGCTTTTTCCGCCTTTTTCTTGTGCGGGACAATTGATAGCACTTGTTAATCGGTAAAATATTGAATCCTTTACATTTCCAGGTGCATAGTTTATGTTTGGCATCGATTGATGGGTTGTCACTTTTCTCTTTCACAATGAAGCTGTCCATCAGCTGCTTGTCTAAAAATGACGTTGGAACCAGATTTTACGGAAAAAAGCAGCTGATGGACGACTTCAGAGTGAAGGGACTAGTGAGAACCGATCAATTAATGTCATAGACAAACTGTGCACCTGGAAATGTAAAGGATTCAAGATTTTACCGACCTACGAGTGCTCAAAATTTTCCCGCACAAGGAAAGGCGGAAAAAGCAATAGATAACAGTTCTGCACAAGGTACAACAGCATTTAAACATTGCTTAAAACAGAAAGTGATAATAGACAGAAGAGAATAAAAAAGAATAATAGAGAACTAACTTAGTGCCTTTCAAATCAAGGAAAGGATATATTTACAATTTGGGACGCAAAACGCACATGTAATATATGTTATTCTATTGTCTGCAGTTAAAGTGGTTATAAATAACTCCGTCTTAGTACCCAAATGTAGCATGGCGAGAACCATAAAATCTTGACTCATGCTCCAGTCATCCTTGAAAGTCAGTTAATGCGAGATGGTTTCATTCCAAATTAACCGAAAACTGATCTTGGAGAAAATAATCATTATCGATTTTTCACCATTTAGTTTACTGTGAATTGGTTTGAGCCACGTCTTCACGAGTCATTTTAAGCTCCATGTTTACCACTTCGGTGGAAAAATAGAAAGGATTTAGGTTTTTCCTGGTTTTGTTGTGAGGAAGGCAAATATTGAACTGAAAACAATCTGTGAATATACGTGTCAAATTTTTCTACAGGAAAACAAGTAATGACGTAAAATATCAGACTATATGAGAAATAGTCAACTATCAATTGCAATAGCCTATTTTTATGATAAAGGTGATTAAATAAATACGGAAAACTATGCAATGCCAAAAATTCTCTTGTTTGCAATCGAAGTTTGGAGTTAAAATCCCACCTAATTAAGGCAAACCCGTGAAAAGTAAGATGACAATCAGACGAATTTAAATAAACTAGGATATCCAAATGTTTTAAATGATAAAAGCATTAACTAAGTGTGTGTGTGCGCGCGTAAATATACATTTTTCAAACTAAACAAGCAGGCAATAAATGATACAACTGTCATACACCATTTTACTAGACATATAGCACAGTTCCACGCAATGAAGGGAAACAGAAGCATTCCTATTCGTTGAACTTGAAGGAATTAACTTTGACGTCGATAACTCCGCCAGCATAGGTCCCACGCTTTTTCTTCGTCTTTTCATGACGAAAACTCTTTCCCTGTGTATGCTTCAGCGTCATATTCGCTCGCTCGCCCCACGAGCCACGAGCTCCTTTCTGTTTTTTACAGACAAATAAACACAAACAATGCAGTAAATCAATGCAGAACAGCTAAAAAATATAAACAAAATTATAACTTATTTGATGAGTTTTTTTGAAATTTAAATAAACTATGCACAGTGTAGTAGGCGTTACTGTATGTGACGTTGTAGGCTCCTGAAAATCTATGGATTCTCGAAGCTAGGCGCGCAATTCATGCTAGTTCGGCTAAATAACATGACTCGTAGAAATATTGGACAGTATTGTAAGGACAATCTAAAAGTCGACTATAAATCCTTTTGGACTAGAAGGGTCCAAGAGACTGAAGAAGTGCTTGCATCAGGCAAAAGTCATGATTCTTTAAATCAAGTTTGCGTGCTTGAAGTAAACACCAATCCCATTTTGTATTTAACCAGTCGTCGAACAACATAACAAAACTATCGCCAGCTGCAACGCACTTTGTTATGTTGTTCGACGACTGGTTAAATACAATGGGATTGGTGTTTACTTCAAGCACGCAAACTTGATTTAAAGAATTGTGGTTCCACCACCCGCGCAATCAATTATTGTTTAAAAGTCATGATTGCTTCAACTTAGTCGCGACTGCATCAGTCCCGATGCCAGAAAGAAGCGCGTAGATTAATTAATCTTTACTATGCAGACGATATTGTACTATTATTCGACAATCGAGATGCTTCTCAGGCCGCCTTGAGTAGATTAGCAATCGTTGCTCCGTCTTTATGTATGAAATTCACATCATTTAAGAAGATACTTCTACAGGATCAACTGCCACTCACTCCAACTCTGCGACTGCAGAGTGAAGATCTGGACATAGTTAATATATTTACTTACCTTGACAACTCTGTCGAGAAATCAGGGAATATGAGTGACGAGCTGAATATGAGAATCGCCAAAGATAGAGTAGCTTTTTCCAACCTTCGTGAGTCATGGAGAAACGCGATTATTTCACTCTGCCTTAACGGTTGCGTTTACAATGCATCTGTACGTGAAATTTTTTATACGCTATTGAGACTTACAGGTATACGACTACTGTTGTTTGAGAAACACAGCACATGTAAGTTACCAACAGCGAGTAACCAACGCCAACATGTGCTCATCATCGGAAAAACAGATAGAGCTCCATTAACTGCTTTGGCTTGATCACATTTTTCAGAAGAAACAAGGTGGACGAATTTTGACATGGCAGAAACAGTCAACTACATTCAAATAAGTTGATATAGTATAGAATGCGCATTATATCTCCTGGTTGGAAACCTCGTGCGCCATGACATCGAATCAAGGTCAGTGGCTATCTTTTTGCAGTATAGTTAACTTGGAAACTTACTTTTCTTAGTTGGACAAAGTAAGCTGCAATATTTGGTTGTTTATGACACGATACGGTGAAAACCACAAGGAAGCTGTATGCTTGATGTTGTCATGTCTTAAAGCTAACTTGATCATAATGGTGTTTTGTTGTCAAGATAAAGATACTCATATTAACTAGATTCTCGTCATAAATCACTCGTTTAAAACGCTTTGTCACATTTCGTTCTTACTTAATTTAATTATTGTGAGCATGGATACAAGGCAATTAAGCAACAGTTACTAACGGTTTATGGATTTTTGTCCGTGATAATGATTTTGAAGTAAAACAATGATAAAACTAACAATTTAGATAAATAATTAAATGAGATTGATCATTGAAGGGGAGGATCTCGTTCACATGAGGCAAACCTCTATGGAACAAAATTATAGCTAAGTAAGCTTTAAAACAAGACTACATCGGCAACACAGTTTCCTTGCGAGTCTCACAGTATCGCTCCATAAATCCCACCGAACCTTGATCCTGTAACAGTATCTTACATTTAGAGGGCGCGAATTTCATACCGAAAGACGGAACAACGTCTGTTAATCTATTCAAGGTGACCTGGGCAGCATCTTGATTGTCAAATAATAGTACGATATCATCCGCATAGTCAAGATCGACTAGTTTATCGCCCATTATAACTTCAAATCCAGCATCCTGATTGTGTGGGAGTGTTGTTCACAATAGCATCGATTACAAAATTAAACAAAAATGGGGAAAGTAGACAACCTTGACGAACACCACTGCTGGTTGTAAAGTTATGCGTTAATTCGTTGTAGACCTTAACGCAATCAGAAGTATTTGTGTAGAGAGCTTTGTATAATATTAACAAATTTTGTGGGCACATAGCTTTTCGATAAGATATGGAATAAAACATTGCGATCCACCGAATCAAATGCACACTTGAAGTTTAGAAAGACGGCTATTGTGGGATGGTGATGTAAACATCTCTGTTCAAGAACTTGCCTTATCGTAAAAAAATTATCTATATAACCTCGTCCTGCGCGGAATCCGGCCTGTTCTTCTCTTGTATGTGATTCACGTGAAGACGACGTAGGATAATCGAAGCAAATAACCTTGATACGACCGGAGTCAAGCTTATACCACGATGGTTATCGCACGAATTACGATTGCTTCTTTGAAGATGGGAATGGTCGACTCATTCCAATCAAGTGGTACGGTTTCCTAATTCCATATAGTATGAAAAAGTTTGGTCAACGCTCCCGAAATTATATCGCCACCATCCTTAAACAATCTTGGAAGCAAATCATCGGGGCCTGTGGCTTTGCGGCGTTTAAGATATAATTGCATCGCGCACTTCTAACTCGGATGGTTCTTCGAAACTAACATTCCGCACTGTTAATGCATACATGCTTTCGGGAAACGGAACTGACACGGGTGGCCAAGAAAATTGATTTTTAAAGTGTTTAACCCACCTGTCAAGATGAATTATTTTATCGGTTATTAGATGGTTGTTACCATCGTTTATAGTTTCGGTAACTGTTAAATTTCTCGGACCTGTTGCGCGGAAGAGTTGGAACAAACAGCGACTATTACCTGACGCGAAAGCTACTTCCATTTCTTCAGACTTTGTTGTCCAAAAATTTTCGAGATCCACTTTTAGACTGCGCTTAAGTTGGCGTCTTATATTGCGACGGGTATTATTATGAGTCGAGCCAGGTGGAATTTGGCGCCTTATTTCGAGTATCTGCATAGATTTTACAGAGAGCCAGTGATTATTTCTACGGGGGCCTGCAATGCTAATACAGTAGTACCTGCATTGTGCATAGTGGAACTTATCTTGGACCAAAGTATATTCGGATTTTCGCCATTCAGACCAGTTAGATTAGCCTTTAGAATATTTTCATAATTTGTCGGAAGGACAGTTGTTCGAGTTTGCCTACATCAATTTTTACATAAATACATGGTTCAAGTCGACATAAGCGTTCGAATACGAACGATAAGCCTGGATGCAACCACGCAATCTATAACTACTCGCTATATGATCTATTTGAGTCCACCGTTGTTCGGCTGCTGGAGGACGCCATGTAGCACAACGTTTAACACTACGCCTGAAGTTTGTACTACTTAAATATAGTCTAAGTTCAGCGCAGCAATCCACAAACCGTTCACCATTATCGTTGCGCGTCGTGCTTAAATTGTATCTTCCACCTAAATGAGAGACTGCGTTACTTAAGCGCCCAACTTGACCATTCATGTTATCCATAACCAGGACTATATCTGAACTCCGTGCTATATTTAGTAAGGAGCTTAATTCGGAGTAAAAAGGGTCCTTGCTTTCGTATATGCTGCAATCAGTAGGAGCATTTGCTAGTGAAACTTGGCCTCTTAGAGTTGATGATCTGAGACGCTTACAGGCATTCGATACTCGTTGTTTGAGAAGTATAGCACATGTTGGTTACCCCCAACGAATATCTAACGTTGACATCCGTAGACGTATTTTTGGATCTGCCAATAAGAGCTCGTCATTAGAAAAACAAATAAGGCTCCATCAACTTCGTTGGCTCGATCACCTTTTGCGTATGCTCTCATTTCGATTGCCCAGTAGAGCTCTGTTCTCTCATCCAGCACCAAATTGGCGTAAGAAACAAGGTGGGCAGATTTTGACATGGCAGAAACAGTTGAAGTCATAATTTTTCCTCTGAGAGAACACTAAGCTTGTCCATTAAGTGCCAGTCATGTAGGTAATAACGCCTGGAAATGGCGCGTCGATTGGCCACACGGAAGTTTATATCGCTTAAGTTTAATAGAAACATTCGGTTTAATAAAATGTAAACCATAACCCGAGCATTGTAGTCCAAGCCAACGAGATAGCTCATAACATTAACTGACAGATCATAACATAGACAATTTGACATTTTAAAGCAACGGCACAGTAAAACAATTAAGCCATAAAATGTTAATAAGTCACAATGTGACAAAGAAGTAAACGTACTTTTGCATCGAAAGAATTATCGCATAAAGATGGCGGTACATAAACTTTATCAGCACAGACACGTTGAAATGGAGCCCGATGTTTTTGAACTGTATTTGGAAATTCTTCAGCAGTTTCTCGCATGCTAAATTAATTGATAGGATTGACAGAAGCATGACACAACGCGTTTAAATAAATAAAACATAAAACATGCATGATTTCACGATAAGAAAACAGACCAACTAAAGCGTGGACTTATTTATTTATTTCACGAGGAATAATCTTAAAACTCGTAATCAATTATGGGGTGTATGAGAACACTCGGTTATCCATTCCCAGTGCAGGCTAAATGATTACGGTTACGTTTTCCTTGTCTTAGGTGATGTCAAATTAGGCTGGCAGATACCAGTTGCTCGGAGAATCTCATTTTGAAGGCCGTGTCATGACCCACATCCAGCTTAATTCTATTGTCAGTGCCGACTATTTTAGGTTTCTGTAATACTCCACGTAGTGGAGGACGGTAGTCGAAACAGTCTCGTTGCCTTCGAATACACCAGGCATGTTTATATATTAACGGAAAATTAGAGCTAAAAGCCTACAAATCTGCCGTTATGATGAATTTTAATTCGAAAACTCAGATCGACAAAATAACCAGAAAATCAATTTGTTAATTGACACCAGAGAAAACGCCTCCCGCATAGTATTGCACTAATTAAAATTTCTACAGCCGTTTGGCATACATACAAACCACTCCGGTATCGCCTGACCATTTCACGAAGTAACGAGTTCAAGGTCTTCAAGTAAAGTGTATCGACATTTCTTCTTAATAATTTGAGAGATGATCAACATCCGATTTAGGAACACGGAAATCTTTGCATATCAATATAATGATATTGCTCAGTTTAAATATCCGCCAGCTGAGCGTCATGAGGCATAAACCAAGAAAAAAAAATGAAGTCGGTTCAAATTGACCGCTAGTTGATGTGAAATCAACTACGAACTTCGGCATTAAATACGGTGGTATTGCTCCAGAATGCCACGTACACATCATGTTGGACAGACAAGCCTAAAAACGCCGAATGTTGGTTGAAATGACATAAAGTAGACCGATCTAGTGACAGGAGGCTTATCCCGACATCGACCACTTGACCACGATGCCACTAACCTCACTTATTCTACAACAAATGATACGATAACAAATATTACTACTATTACTAATAGAACTTCTACTTCTACTTCTACAGTTACTACTGCTACCACTACCACCACTACTACTACTTCAAATAACATCACCACCGCTACTATTACTACAACTACTTCTACTACTACAACCATTATCAAATTATACAATGCTTAGTTTATACTGACAAATGTATGGATGTAGTGAGACTGATGCTTATGTCAAAATCGCAAACATTACTTCAGTAATCGTTATAATCACACGCGCAACCAATGTTCGTTTGATTAAATAAATTTCCAATTCACCACCACTTACTCAGACAGTGAGGCGTCTATTCAATAATAGCAGATTGTGGTTGGTTAATTGGAACTTTAAGTCTAGAAAGATGCTATAAATGCTCCACCTAAAGAAAATAATAACCAAGACACATTAGTGAGCATAAAACTGAAAATTTTGTTGTGTGTGGCAGTATAGCTCAGTGGTTAGAGCACCAGATTCCGAAGCAAACGTGTCCAGGTTCGAGCTTTGTCCGCGGAAATTCTGGGCAGTACGTGAAAAGTTCCCGATAAGGATTAAACCTGTATACTTGATAGATTGCCTTTTCTACATTATATAACGCTCAATCTGTACATATGTATATAATGGGACTGGTTATCATATCTAGATCGTCACCTTTATTTCAATTATTGTAATCCGCGCCCAAACAACCAATATTTGTTTAAGTAACAATAATGTCAAAAAAATATTTAGACAAAGAAATTATTACAGGTGAGTGATTTATGACGGTGAAGGATCTAGTTATATTTGCTTAGATAACAGATTTAATTGTGGCAACCTCTAACCCCCCCACACACACACACATATCATTATGACACGGCGACTACCTGATTAATGATAAGCGGACAGGTGAAAATTTCCAAAATTCGTCGTGAAATTACGTAGCCGAAGGGTTAGATGGGTGATCATGTAGCCGTATCTTACATTTATAGTGCGAATTTAACAAAACAAAATGGAATGACAGTAGCCTGAGAAGAACCCCAATATTTGAATAGCAATAAGCGTACGCGAGCATCTTGAGTGTAAATAAGAGTACGGTTCATATAAGCATCTACTATAACGATAAATAACAATGAAGATAAGGTACATACAACCTTGTCGGATGCCACTGCCGGCAATAAGACTAAAGCAATTAAATTTTAGGTTCTCACGAAAGCAGGCTTATTGGCACAAGGAGCTGGTGTAAAACCTAAAAATAAGACAATTTCATGTCAGAATGTTCAGCAGTACATTTCAAGCAACAGATTATAAGATAACGCAGAGGTTTCAAAACGCAAAGAACGTGAGACAATCATATAAAAATATCGTTATTTAATTTACTGGCTAGTTCTACGTCAAGCTTAAACAATAAAGAAATTCGTCTCAATAACAGTCTTCCTTTTACGAAGATGTGAATCTTGGACATCTCGCCCCAAAGAAACGTACACGGTCGCCTCATTAAGTGGACCACGAAATAGATTAGCCATCAGGCTACAAATCGTCAATAGTCCTTAAATAAACCGGTGACAGAACATGGAGATTGCAGCAGTTTGGCGTTTTAAAGTTACAATTGAATCACATATCTCCACTTCTGAGGATCAACGGGATAAGTGAGCCACAATTAGGATGATAACATCGTCTCAGGAGTCAGAACTGACGCAAGTGACCAAGAGAATTGCTTCCTGAAGTTTTCAATTCAAATATGCAGACGTGTCCAGGTTCGAGCCCCGTCTGTGGAAAATTCCGTATAGTACATGGCGAGTTCCCAATAAGAACAAAACTGGTCTACTGGATGAATTGCCTTTTCTACATTACACAATGCTTAGTTTATACCGACTAATGTATGTAAACAAAGAGACTCGTGTGTGAACGTCAAGGTCGCAACCTTGATTTAACAATACAACCTATCGATTTTAAGATTATAGTTACGACCATTTAGTAATTATTTGAAGATTCTATTGCTATGAAGCGAACGCCTCGTTAATCCGTTTTCCCCTCTCTATATCAGAAGGATTCAATATCATCTTTTTGAATGGGATCAAGTTAGCGTCAAATATGCCTTCAACTCTAATTCCAAGTCGAACAAACAAGAAGTTGGCGCCTAGATTCGAGATCCTTTAATTAATAATCTTACCTAATGATTAATTTTACGGGACCTTACAACGGTACCATACTGTTAACTGCACGATAATACCTATCTCGAGAGTTTACATTGTAATGGAATGCTACATCCCGATGGTACCGGCGATACTCGTGCCATGGTTGTCGGTGCTATTAGCTAGGATCAGCCAGTAGACTGGTTTTGTCCTTATTGAGAACTCATTACGTACTGTCCAGAATCAATAATTGTCAGTTTCACAAGGCCAACAAAAAACATTGGTTAGTAAGGTATAAATAAGTAATTTTAAATGATGTTGTTCCATCCGCAGCGCTGTCATCTTTTATGTTGCTTCCGCAGTAGTCTATTGCGGACAACTGATAGAACCCAGGTCGATAAGATCTTTATTCCTGTACATTTCTCGGTGCACAGCTTGATTGATAGGTTCCCACTGGTCTCGCCACTCTGAAACTGACCACGATTAGTTTTTCTGAAAATGTTCTTGAATCAAAGTTTTATGAATGTTTTCCGAATTTCGCGGACTTCATTTCCGGTCCCCTCTTCGGGGTTGACACCATACTCACAAGAAAAAATTGTAAGAACTTAATTCAAACACATTTTCCGAAAAACTAATTTTGGGCGGCATCAGAGTGACAGGGCAAGTAGAAATCCATCAATCAAGACAAAGGACAACCTGTGCACCAGTAAATATAAATGAATCGCAATTATACCGACGTACGAGTGATATCAATTGTTCCACAATACACTACTGCTGAAAAATCATAAATAAGTAAAACAATTATTATAATCAAGGTTGCGGTCTTTATATAAGCACCTGACCCATTAATTACATACATATGTCAGTATAAACTATGAATTGTGTAGTGTAGAAAAGGCAATTCATCCAGTAGACCGGTTTTATCCTTATTGGGAACTCATCATGTACTGGCCAGAAATTGCGGAATCTGGTGCTCTAACCGCTGAGCCATCCTGCCGCACACTACACACAATTTTCAGTTATATACTAACTAATGAAACTCGGTTAGTCTTTTTTTCTTTTCTACACTATGCAATACTTAATTTATACTGGAAAATGTGTGTAAATAAGGTGTCAGGTGCTTATATCAAGTAAGCAACTTTGATTATAATGAATGTTATCACCCCCCGCGCAACTAATGTTCGTTTAATTATATAAATGTTCATTTCAATACCTCTTCCACATGTAGTGTGGTGTCTGTTTAGTAATGACAAATTGAGATGCCATATGAGCTCCACCTAAAGGAGAAATAGGTTAACCAAGTTACATTAGTTAGTATATAACTTAAAATTGGGTGTAGTTTAGTGTGCAGCAGAGTGGCACAGTGGTTAGAGCACCAGATTCCGAAGCAGGTGTGCTCAGGTTCGAGCCCTTTCCGCGGAAATTTCTGGCCAATACATGATGAGTTCCCAATAAGGACGAAACCGGTCTACTGGATGAATTGCCTTTTCTACACTAAACAACTTTTATTTTATACTGACATATGTAAGTAATTAGTGGGTCAGGTGTTTATATCAAGAACGCAACCTTGATTATAATAATTGTTATCACCGCCCGCGCAACCAATGTTCGTTTGAGTAAAACAATTGACAGCGACGCTGTAGTATTCAGGGTGAAGATTTGCCTCCTCAAAGCCGAAAATGCCTTTCGACCAACCGATTAATGCTCATATCAATGGAAAATTAGCATATTAATAGTAGACTGATTAGGACAAAATACCTCTTTGAGCTCAGGTGCTCCTGTCGACTAAGCGGAGTACCACATTGCACGTCCACACTGCCTGGCATTGAGTGTCGCTGTTTTTGACGTTTTGTCTCTGGCTCATGGCCGTTTAACAAAGCTCCATTTTCACCAGCATCACATGCTTCATCATCAGTAGTGCTATCGCGTGATCTTTTCTTAACTGTCGGGTTGCACTCAAGCTCTTTTTGCACGGCCGATGTCGACATTTCCTGGACGTTTTCCACAATTCGCTGCTTCTTGTCCCGTTTTTGTGCAGCTAATAACAAAACACAAACAAGCTCATAAGGAATTTGACACGCAAAGGACTTCGGCAAACTGTACGAGTCACAACTGATTTTCCGTTCATTTCCCTAAGCATTAAATCTAAAAAGTGAGAATCAAGCATAATGCCGGTTTCTTTCAAGCCGTTCAGAAAGTCGGATGACATAAATTAGCTGTAGTAGACTGTCGGCTTTGTAAAATGCCATATTTTCGCAACTAGAAATAGGTCACTGTGAATTGAACGCCAGGAGGTATTAATTTGAGACATCGTTAACATTAATCACATACGCTTGGGCGATCGCTGGGAGGCCCAATTATAAATCCTGCTCGTCAGGTAACCAATGCAGCTCCGGTGGATAGATGCATATCAAAAGGTATAAAATCCATGTTGTGGCCGGACACTATTATTCTAAATGTCTGTCGATTAATAACGATACCACAAGACATTTTTATGAACAAAAATCTGCGAAAACCTAGCTGAAAATGGAGCGTACTGGGTAATTCAGAAAAAATTTTGAAGGCTGATATGGAATTCATTTTGGATAGATCAAATCTACGTTTAGTTAGATACGCGTATATTCATGTGTGTGCAGGTATTAATTATAAAACAAGCACCACACTATAAGCTGTTATTAATCAAGTGCATAATTTTTCAAAATATATTTGAAGCCTGAAAGCCAGGCTTACACGCCCATTAAATAGTCATCAACTGAGTATTTAGCTGCGTCGCTGTAATTTTGTTGCAAAAATGAGTAAATCGAGACTTCAATGCTTCGTTGCTGCTCACTTAATACGATCAGAATGTGCCGTAAAAGCGATTTACACCAAGTCCTCATACATACTGTGCTGCATTAAACTTGCAGATGCAACAGATTAAATCTTAAGCCTTCTTATCAAGTTCATTACAGCACAGAAAATCCAAACAAGGAGTAGCAGCCTTCGGGTAAAACAGTGCCTTTTATATAATTGTCAGTCTAACGTCGGATGTAATAGAAATTACGGTGAATATATATATATATATATATATATATATATAGATATATGTGTGTGTGTATGTGTGTATGTATGTATATAGCCCGCAGCTATAGAAATTTCCGGTCTGACAAGCGATGGACATATAAGCATGACCATTACCTGGTCTAATGGGATAAAACCATCATCTCGGCTCATGTCAATCCTCAAGTTCGTGTTAACGCAGTAGATCGAAAAGTTCTATTCAATATTCTGGCGAAAAGTTTTATTCACATTAAAGTTGCAAATGTTAACACACTAATTAAATACCAACAGTGGTGTTCGTCAAGGATGTCCACCACCAATGCATTTAGGATGCAGGCGTGCAAATTTAACACAGCTGTAAATTAGTCAAGTTTGACAATGCAGATGATAACTTATTGTTATATTACAATCGAAATTATGCTCAGGTCACTGACTAGATTAGCAATCGTTGCTCCACATTTCGATATGAAATCTGCCCCCTCTAAATGTACGATACCCTTGCAGAAACATCCGCCATTCACTCCAACTCTGTGGCTGCAGTGAAGATCAAGACAATGTTGACGGTTTTACATATCTTGACAGCTCTATCAAAAATTCAGGCAATAAGAATGACGAAGTGATTATGAGAATCGCGAAAGTTAGAGCTACTTTCTCCAACATTCACCATTTTTGGAGAAACGCGGTTATTTCACTCTTCCTTAAAGGTCGTGCTTACAATGCATCTGTTCGTAATATGGTACCGAATCGAGTAGAGTAGCGATCTTGATGTCAACAACAAAAGTCATAAGTAAATAATGGTTCAATGCGATAAAACCATATGGATAATAAAAAAAACAAGAAAAGATTTAAATAAGCAATAATATTACTTTTAATCAAGGTTGCTTCCTTAATTTAAAAACCAGCCCCATTATGTGCGTACATCTGCCAGTATAAACTAAGTATTGTATAGTGTGGAAAAGGCAATTCATCCAATAGACCGGTATCTAGTTACTATGACTATATTTAATTAGACTACACACAGAAGTGAGACAAAAGAAATCTCTATACAACACAATTAGGCGAAAGCCAGCTTTAAGGTAAGGCAACATCGGAAAAATAGATTTCGTCAGACTTAGCCTGTAGACTTTCTGAGGGAAGGAAATCTATAAATACAAACCATCCACACTAGGAATGGTCAACGTAGTATCTTCAAAGACAGCATATAATCACGAACAGTACGAGCAATCATGAATCTATACTGAAGCGGCTGTCGCACACGATAAAAGGGCTGCATTATCTGCTGAACCATTATGTGTCGATAGGCGAAATCATTCTAATTCAGACAACTCCATTTCAAATTCTACATCATTTTCTCCACTTCCCCTTCTCAAACAAAAATAACGCCGTAGCAGATTCTATAAGGCGGATGTTGATCCAATCAGTGAGATCAGATCTTAATGCCAAATATAAAAAATAGGTAAATTAAACCAACAATAACTAAATTTAGAATGGGCCTTAACGTCAGTGCATTTAATGAGCGAACAGTGAAAACAATCGGACAAAAAGAAGCTCTCGCACGTAAGTTGAATAAATTCATCATCATCATCATCATCATCATCATCATCATCATCATCATCATCATCATCATCATCATCATCATCATCATCATCATCATCATCATCATCATCGTCATCATTTTCATTATCATCATCATCATCATGTATCATCATCATCATCATCATCATCATGTATCATAATCATGATCATCATCATCATCATCATCATCATCATCATCATTATTATTATTATCATTATCATCATCATCATCATCTTCATCATCATCATCATCATCATCATCATCATCATCATGTCCAGCCATAAAAAAGTCAAAAGTGACTAATAAATTAGTTCAGTTGTGACCAGAAGGATAAACCAAAGGCCGCATGAACGGAAACTATAATCTCATGCAAATTCGTTTCGTGCTTACTGGCGACTCATCAGTAGGAGCCGGTAGTACGCCCTTTAACCACTATCTATTTGGTAGAAGAATGTGGAATAATAATAATTGTACCGTCCTATTATTCCACATTCTTCTACCAAATATATAGTGGTTAAAGGGCGTAATACCGGCTCCTACTGATGAGTCGCCAGTAAGCACGAAACGAATGTGCATGAGATTATACTTTCCGTTCGTGCTGCCTTCGGTTTATCCTTCTGGTCACAACTGAACTAATTTGTTACTAGGTTCGCAAAACCTAATACATACTTGCATATATATTAGATCTTCGCAACAAACAGTATTTAAAAGTGACTAATGTTTCACTGCCATATAACCATAAAGAGTGAAAAAAAGTATGAGTGAATTTAGAAAATTATTAGAGATTTACGAGAGAGAGAGAGAGGCAGAGAGAGAAGGAATACCTTGCTACCATGAGTAAATTTATCAGGATAACTCACAGAAATAAGGCAAGCTAAACCTCTCCACAACACCATTATGACAAAGTTAGCATTCGGGCAAGGCGACATCAGCAATACAGCTTCCTTGCGGATTTCACTGTATCACGTCATAAACAAAACAAACCTCGCAGCTAACTTTGCTCTACTAAGAAAAGAAATTTACGACGATGATTCTACTAGACATCTGCAACAAGATCGACACTGAGCTCGATTCAACGCATATCGCTAAGGGTTTCTAACTATGATGCGCACGAGGCCCCCATCCTGACAGACGACTGGGTCCTATAATACCAAATTTTGATGTAAGTGACTTCAACTGTTTCTGCCATGTCAAAATCTGCCCACCTTGTTTCTTACGCCAATTTGGTGCTGGATGAGAGAACAGAGCTCTACTGGGCAATCGAAATGAGGTCATACGCAAAACGTGACCGAGCCAACGAAGTTGATGGAGCCTTATTTGTTTTTCTAACGACGAGCACTTATTGTCAGATCCAAAAATACGTCTACGGATGTCAACGTTAGTTATTCGTTGGGGGTAACCAACATGTGCTATACTTCTCAAACAACGAGGATCGAATGCCTGTAAGCGTCTCAGATCATCAACTCTAAGAGGCCAAGTTTCACTAGCGTATAGTAAGACTGCGCGTACAGATGCATTGTAAACACGACCTTTAAAGCAAAGTGAAATATTCGCGTCTCCCCATAAATGACGAAGGTTCGAGAAAGCTACTCTAGCTTCTTCGATTCTTATTCGAACATCATCGGACATATCGCCTAAGCTATTGATAGAGGTCACAAGATATGTAAACCTGTCGTTGCAACGTTGGAGTGAGTGGTGAGTGATCCTGTAACAGTATCTTACATTTAGAGGGTGCGAATTTCGTATCGAAAGACGCAAAAACGTCTGTTAATCTATTTAAGGTGGCCTGAGCAGCATCCTGATTGTCGAATAATAGTACGATATCGTCAACATAGTCAAGATCGACTACTTTATCGCCCGGGGGAACATCAACTCCAGCATCCTGATTGTGTGGGAGAGTGCTGTTCATAATAGCATGGATTACAAAATGAAACAAAAATGGGGAATGTGGACAACCATGACGAACATCACTGCTGGTTGTAAAGTTTTGCGTTAATTCATTGTAGACCTTAACGCGACCAGAAATATTTGAGTAGAGAACTCGTATAATATTAATAAATTTTGTGGGCACATCGCTTTTCGACAAAATATGGAATAAAACATTGCGATCCACCGAATCAAATGCACCCTTTAAATCTAGAAAGACGGCTATTGTGGGACGGTGATATAAATGTCTCTATTCAAGAACTTGCCTTAACGTAAAACAATTATCTATACAACCTCGTCCTGCGTGGAATCCGGCTTGTTTTTCTCTTGTATGTGATTCACGTGAAGCGCTTAGACGACGTAGGATTAAGTTTTCGAGATGCATTTTAGACTGCGCTTAAGTTGGCGTCTTATATTGCGACGGGTATTATTATGAGTCGAGTCAGGTGGAATTTGGCGAGTATCTCCATAGATTTAACAGAGCCAATGATTATTTTTACGGGGGCCTGCAATTCGGATTTTCGTCATTCAGATCAGTTAGATTATTCTTTAGAATATTTTCATAATTTTGTCGGAAGGACGATTGTTCGAGTTTGCCTACATCAATTTGGGATTTATTCTTAATTATTTACCCGGAAAATTTTAGTGCAAATCTACAACGGATAAATACATGGTCCGAGCCGACATAAGTGTTCCAGGAATAACGACAATCCTGGATGCAACCACGCCATCTATAACTAATCGCTACATGATCTATTTGAGTTCACCGTTGTCCCGGTGCTGGAAGACGCCATGTAGCATAACGTCTAACACTACGCCTGAAGTTTGTACTACTTAAATATAGTCGGCGTTCAGCGCAGCTATCCGAAAGCCGTTCACCATTATCGTTACGCGTCAAGCTTAAATTGTATCATCCACCTAAATGAAATTCTGTGTTACTTAACTTGAACATTCATATAACCCATTACCAGGACTATATCTGAACTTCGTGCTTTACTTAATAAGGAGCTTAATTCGGAGTAAAAAGCGTCCTTGCTTTCTTCTGTGCTGCAATCGGTAGGAGCATATGCAGATACAACGAAGAGGCAACGATGATAACGGTTTTTTGCTTTGATTTTAGTAGATGTATTTAAACGTGCCGCACACAATCGACTATTTAAAGGGATCCATTCAATTAAGCAAGCTTCAGCTCGCGCGCTAAGGGCAATACCAACGCCCCATTTACCGGCTTGAGAGAACTCTGTGGAACCAGATGTTCGAAGCCAATAACGCGTAGATAGGGATGGTGCAACCAGTTCTGTAATGCACGTAGGATCCTGTATTCTGGTTTCAGAAACGCAACATATGTCGATTGCAGCACTTGGTGCACCATCCTTATCTACGCCTTGTTGGTTTAGAACCTCTAGTGCCACGAAGTTCTCTTAAGTCAGAACAACGGGGCGTCGGCATTTTCATTAGCTTACAAGTTGAAGCTTGTGTAACTGAACTATGCTTATAAGCGGCCAACTTTCTGCAGCACTCTTAAAGACGTCCACTCAAATCAATACTTAAAATATGCTCTCATCAAATGCAGCATAGACAGCAGCAAGAACGCGTTTTAATGCTAAATAGAACAAGAGGTTCAGATATAATCTTGGTTATGCGTGTAATGAATGCTGAAGTTGGGAGTTTAAGCGACGCACAATTTAATCTAGGTGGTAGATATACTCTGAACGCAATGGGCAATGATATAAGTGAACGAATGTTGGATAGCTTGCAGAAGGTAAATTATACTTGAGTAGAACAAACTTTAAACTTTGTATAAGGCGCTGCGCCACAAGGCGTCTTCCAGACACTGCATAACTGTGCAATTTAAAAGACGATGTGGCGATAACGTTAGAGATAGAAAACGCAATCCTATCTCTTAAACATCGCAAATCTGCACAACCATATTGGCGACAATTTGTGGAACGTTTACTAACCTTGCTCGAACTATTACGAATGAAGAGACCAGTTTGTTTACAACTATTTGGATAGGTGCATTATCTGAGTTGACATACGTGCTTCAAACAGAGCGACAGTGTTGAATGCAATCATGTCATCTGTAGTCCACAGTTATCCGAGAGCTAAAGAAGACGTGACGCAACTCCTCATACTACATCTGAATTTTGTGTTATTCAGGTATAACCCGTTCCGTGCATTTAGCTTAAGTTGTATCTGAAAACTGAATGAAATTCTGTGTCACTTGAGGAACCAATCTGAGTATTCATATCACACACATCTAAGATTATATCTGAGCTTCTTGGTCTAATAAATGAAATACCTAGATCATAGTACAAAACTTCTTTTCTGTCGTCTATTCTGCAATCAATGACAGCATCGACTAAATTTTCTGTCATTTCTTCTTAAAACGAGCCGCAAAAAGCTGATTATTTACCTGGCTCAATTTATTAAGACCAGCTCTAACTTGTGTACTAAGAACAATACCCACTCTTCATTTTCCAACTATATATATATATATATATATATATATATATATATATATATATATATATATATATAACAGCCAACAAGGTATGTTCTAAATATCTTCTTATTTATGACACAAAAACTTAGAAATTTTATATGTTGGGGAGTGTCGGACATTCACAATAATTCGTAATGGATTACCAGGCTTGTGTACTTTAAATAAACCATACACTCCAGTTTGGCTTAACTTTATCCTTTTGGTGTGTTAAACCCATTGAAGCAATGTCTAATGCAAATTTCACCCTATTCTTATTTGAAAGAAGTTGTGCCGTTTTGACAGCCTCTGTAATTACCTCATTTTTAACCGATCTTTTATTAGGAATAGCCATGTTTAAACCACTGTTAAGTAGTTCAACTTGATCCCTCTTAAGATTTACTGTTGATAAGTTTACTATTCGATTAGTCACGATTAAATTACTTTCTTGGGGTCTATAAATTCCTAAATCAGCCAGTTTTCTATCATGTCTAATTCTGACTTTTTTATTTCTCTATTACGGGCTTTATCACTAAAATCCTCAATGCATTTAAAATCATCTGCGTGCAAAAGAGAAGTTAACATCGATCTTAATTTAGTTTTCTCCTTAATAAGTATAATTTTACGTTTATCTAAATCACGAATCAAATTAATCATAATATTTATACAAAGGTCATGATTAAGAGACATACCATACGCATTTAACTTAAAATTTAATTTAAAACGAAAACATTTAGGAATAACATCATGTTTTAAAAGGAAATATTTGACACTTGCCTCACGAGTTTTTTCCGTTCAGTGTATTCATTGTAGCTATAATACCATGCTAAATGTTGCTTAAAAATAAAATATTTTTGCCAAAATGGATTAATCGAAATTACCTGATTTGCGTTTTGACTATTGTAGTTAGTCTTCTAGTAATTTTCTTTCTTTACCAATTTATTTCGGCTGCCTTTATAGTCAGCCTTCTTCCGTTGGTCCATCTTCGTCAGTCTAACAAAACAAACTAATGAAGCAAGCGCGATATTTCGTCTGGCCATATTATTTATACACATGTGTGTGATTTTATCACTCATAGTGTTTCTGAATTATTGGTTTCCCCCACCAGATAATGAAAGGACAATCTCAGTTATATCATTTTACATGGAGTGCGTAAAACAACTAGTCTAACGCATGAAAATAGTAAATAATTATTTAGCCACTCTAGTCTCACTTGGTCAGATGAACATAACGATTACGGAAATGCACACACATAAACACACACATGTGATAAGCAATTACCTTGTGAAAGATTAGTCTGAAGAATAAATAATATGGCCAGAGGAAATATCACGCAGACGAAATATATTGGTAAAGAAAGAACACTACTGGAATAAAAACTGCGTTAGGCAAAACGCAAACCAGGTAATTTCGATTAATCCAGTTTCGCAAAAATATTTTACTTTTAATATGTTACACCTGTTTGGCAAACTTTGTGTTAATATCTTGGCTAAACTGATCGATAAATAAGGTATTTACGCAAAACACACAGTCATGTTCTCGGTTAATTTATACTTGCCAGAGGATACACAGACTCATGTTTTTTTTTTAAATCGTGATGGCTTTTGACTGATGAGTTAATCAACTGTAAACAGTTGGTGAACCGTTTAAGTGTGTATTCAAATGATTTTTCTCCCGAAACACCAAAACTAGCTTCAAGTCGCGCTAAATCAACATCAAAGAGAAGCATTAACATTAGGGATCGAAAATTTTACTTCCAGATAGCCACGTTATTATATGTGAACTGAAAACAAACGCTAGGCCGCTGAGCCGAGAAAAAAAGCAGATAAATTTTGTACTCAAATAGTCAAGCTGGCTATACATGCCCAGAAACATACATGCATAAATGCATAAATAAAAAATATAGACATTAAATCAGAGAAGATCATTCAGCCTAGTGACCTTTAGTAGAGCCAGAGCATTATGGAAAAACCATCAATATTGTTCCATTGGGCCTCGTAACAAATAGCGTCTAAAATGGGAAGGACAGTGGGAATTCTACTTCGACATTCAAAAAGTTAGCTTTACAAATCACATCCATTCTTAGTTTCTATGCAGTTGGTTTATGTCAGTTTGGAGAACGAAGAGAGAAAGACATTAGGCAATTACAAGCGCAATTACTTGGAACGTTGTCAACACAACTGACAATGGCATCCAGTTGTCGAGACGAAAATTTATGAGTGCGAGTCAATGTACACTGGATCAAGTATGAGCAGCATAAAAAATCAGGATTATATTATACGTTTTAACGCAAAACTAACCGTATACGCTGTCTAATGGTGTTGATGAGGCAGTAATCAGTGCTCCAGATTGATTTGGAGTCTGGGGAGATTTTTTCATAATTCCTGACGCAAAAGACTTTTTTTTAGTCATCTGAGATTCAGGTTGGTACGACTCATCGGCGAAAGAAACAGATTTATTATGTGTTTTGTCCATGCCGAAATAACTGGCATCGTCCGTTACATAATCTGACCGTTTCTGTCTTTTAGACGTGGGTAAATCTTCGGTACAAGCAATACTAGCAGTGAGAGAACCTGTCTTATTTGCATTTTTCGAAGCTACGTGTTTGGGTATTGTAGTTGTTGGAACAACCGAATCAAAAGTGGACTCCACTGTTCTCTTCATATGCTGCACGCCAGCCTTGGTCGTGGGTGTTGTAACTAATATGGACGTATGGGATCCATGTTTTGCAGCGTTGTTAGGCATAGCATCACCGCTATCACAATCTTCAGAACTGGAGCACAGTTGCTGACCTTTTGGTAAAGCAACAGATTTAGGAAGAGACGCAGCATTTCTTGTACGCTTACCCTCTTGACCATCCGATTCTAAAAGGGATTTTTTTGATATTACAACTATGGGAATTTTTTTTACAGCGACATTATTTTTCTTAGTCAGCACACCATTTTCACTGTCCGATTCCGAACTGGATTCCTCTCGTTTCCTTTTATTCTGTAAAGTGACATCAGTTAATGCTTCTTTAACAAATACAGAATCCTTCTTCCCTGGTGCATCATCACCACTGCTATCGTCGGAACTCGATTTCGATTTCCGCGATTTAATTGGAACCACGTGTTTTAAATTTTCTTTTAAAGCGACTGCCTTTTTCTTAGTAGGCACTTCATCTTCACTATCGGATTCCGAGCTGGTGTCCGTTCCTTTCCTTTTATTCTGTAAAGCGACATTTGTTAACGGTTTTTTGAGCAATACAGACTTCTGTGTTTTGGGTTCATCATCACTACTACTGTCGTCAGAACTTGATTTCGGTTTCTGCGATTTAATTGGAACCACGAGTTTTAAATTTTCTTTTACAACGACTGCATTTTTCTTATTAGTCACGCCATCTTCACTGTCGGATTCCGAGCTGCTATCCGCTGGCTTCTTTTTAATCTGTAAGGCGACATTAGATAATGGTTTTTTAAGCAATACAGCCTTCTTTGTTTCGGGTTCTTCATCACTACTACTGTCGTCAGAACTCGATTTAGACTTCCGCGATTTAATTGGAACCACGGGTTTTAAATTTTCTTTTACAACGACTGCATTTTTCTTAGTATGCACGTCATCTTCACTGTCGGATTCCGAGCTGCTATCCGCTGGTTTCTTCTTATTCTGTGATGCGACATTAGGTAATGGTTTTTTGAGCAATACAGACTTTTTTGTTTTGGGTTCATCATCACTACTACTGTCGTCAGAACTTGATTTCGGTTTCTGCGATTTAATTGGAACCACGGGTTTTAAATTTTCTTTTACAGCGACTGCATTTTTCTTAGTATGCACGTCATCTTCACTGTCGGATTCCGAGCTGCTATCCGCTGGTTTCTTCTTATTCTGTGATGCGACATTAGGTAATGGTTTTTTGAGCAATACAGACTTTTTTGTTTCGCGTTCTTCATCACTACTACTGTCGTCAGACCTCGATTTAGGCTTCCGCGATTTATTTGGAACCACGGGTTTTAAATTACCTTTTCCAGCGACTGCATTTTTCTTATTAGGCACGTCATCTTCACTGTCGGATTCCGAGCTGCTATCCGCTGATTTCTTTTTATTCTGTGATGCGACATTAGGTAATGGTTTTTTAAGCAATACAGACTTCTTTGATTCGGGTTCATCATCACTACTACTGTCGTCAGAACTTGATTTCGGTTTCTGCGATTTAATTGGAACCATGGGTTTTAAATTTTCTTTTACAACGACTGCTTTTTTCTTAGTATGCACGTCATCTTCACTGTCGGATTCCGAGCTGCTATCCGCTGGTTTCTTTTTATTCTGTGATGCGACATTAGGTAATGGTTTTTTGAGCAATACAGACTTCTGTGTTTTGGGTTCATCATCACTACTACTGTCGTCAGAACTTGATTTCGGTTTCTGCGTTTTAATTGGAACACCTGGTTTTAAATTTTCTTTTACAACGACTGCATTTTTCTTATAAGACACTTCATCTTCACTGTCAGATTCCGAGCTGCTGGTCCGCTGATTTCTTTTTATACTGTGAGGCGACATTAGGCAATTGTTTTTTGAGCAATACAGACTTCTGTGTTTTGGGTTCATCATCACTACTACTGTCGTCAGAACTTGATTTCGGTTTCTGCGTTTTAATTGGAACACCTGGTTTTAAATTTTCTTTTACAACGACTGCATTTTTCTTATTAGGCACGTCATCTTCACTGTCGGATTCCGAGCTGCTATCCGCTGGTTTCTTTTTATTCTGTGATGCGACATTAGGTAATGGTTTTTTGAGCAATACAGACTTCTTTGTTTTGGGTTCATCATCACTACTACTGTCGTCAGAACTTGATTTCGGTTTCTGCGATTTCATTGGAACCACGGGTTTTAAATTACCTTTTCCAGCGACTGCATTTTTCTTATTAGGCACGTCATCTTCACTGTCGGATTCCGAGCTGCTATCCGCTGGTTTCTTTTTATTCTGTGATGCGACATTAGGTAATGGTTTTTTGAGCAATACAGACTTCTTTGTTTTGGGTTCATCATCACTACTACTGTCGTCAGAACTTGATTTCGGTTTCTGCGATTTAATTGGAACCATGGGTTTTAAATTTTCTTTTACAACGACTGCATTTTTCTTATTAGGCACGTCATCTTCACTGTCGGATTCCGAGCTGCTATCCGCTGGTTTCTTTTTATTCTGTGATGCGACATTAGGTAATGGTTTTTTGAGCAATACAGACTTCTGTGTTTTGGGTTCATCATCACTACTACTGTCGTCAGAACTTGATTTCGGTTTCTGCGATTTAATTGGAACCACGGGTTTTAAATTTTCTTTTACAGCGACAGCATTTTTCTTATAAGAAACTCATCTTCACTATCAGATTCCGAGCTGCTGGTTTCTGATTTCTTTTTATACTGTAAGGCGACATTAGGCAATTGTTTTTTGAGCAATACAGACTTCTGTGTTTTGGGTTCATCATCACTACTACTGTCGTCAGAACTTGATTTCGGTTTCTGCGTTTTAATTGGAACACCTGGTTTTAAATTTTCTTTTACAGCGACTGCATTTTTCTTAGTATGCACGTCATCTTCACTGTCGGATTCCGAGCTGCTATCCGCTGGTTTCTTTTTATTCTGTAAGGCGACATTAGATAATGGTTTTTTAAGCAGTACAGCCTTCTTTGTTTCGCGTTCTTCATCACTACTACTGTCGTCAGACTTCGATTTAGGCTTCCGCGATTTATTTGGAACCACGGGTTTTAAATTACCTTTTCAACGACTGCATTTTCTTATGGGCGTCATCTTCACTGTCGGATTCCGAGCTACTATCCGCTGGTTTCTTTTTATTCTGTGATGTGACATTAGGTAATGGTTTTTTCACCAATACAGACTTCTGTGTTTTGGGTTCATCATCACTACTACAGTCGTCAGAGCTTGATTTCGGTTTCTGCGATTTAATTGGAACCACGGGTTTTAAATTTTCTTTTACAGCGACTGCATTTTTCTTATTAGTCACGCCATCTTCACTGTCGGATTCCGAGCTGCTATCCGCTGGTTTCTTCTTATTCTGTGATGCGACATTAGGTAATGGTTTTTTGAGCAATACAGACTTTTTTGTTTTGGGTTCATCATCACTACTACTGTCGTCAGAACTTGATTTCGGTTTCTGCGATTTTATTGGAACCACGGGTTTTAAATTATCTTTTACAGAGACAGCATTTTTCTTATAAGAAACTTCATCTTCACTATCAGATTCCGAGCTGCTGGTTTCTGATTTCTTTTTATACTGTAAGGCGACATTAGGCAATTGTTTTTTGAGCAATACAGACTTCTGTGTTTTGGGTTCATCATCGCTATCACTGTCGTCAGAACTTGATTTCGGTTTCTGCGATTTAATTGGAACCACGGGTTTTAAATTTTCTTTTAGAGAGACTGCATTTTTCTTAGTAGGCATGTCATCTTCACTGTCGGATTCTGAGCTGCTATCCGCTGGTTTCTTTTTATTCTGTAGGGCGACATTAGGCAATGGTTTTTTGAGCAAGACAGACTTCTGTGTTTTGTGTTCATCATCACTACTACTGTCGTCAGAACTCGATTTCGGCTTCTGCGATTTAATTGGAACCACGGATTTTAAATTTTCTTTTACAGCGACTGCACTTTTCTTATTGGGCATTTCATCTTCACTATCGGATTCCGAACTGGTGTCCGCTGGTTTCTTTTTATTCTGTAATGCGACATTAAGTAATGGCTTCTTAAGCAATACAGACCTATGTGTTTCTAGTTCATCAGCACTACTATTGTCGTCAGAACTTGATTTCGGCATCTGCGAATTGATTGATACCACGGGTTTTGGGATTTCTTTAACAGCGACATTTCTATTAATCGAAATGTCATCTTCGCTATCTGAATCAGAGCTTGTCTCGGCTTGTTTCTTTTTATTTTTTATAGCGACATTAGTAAATGTTTGTTTAAGTAGTACAGTCTTCTGCTTTTCAGGTTCGTTAACGTTGTCGCCGTCTTCAGAGCCCAACTGCGGTTTCTTTGCGGATCTTTTATTGTATCGTTGCCCTGATGGTTTGCTCAAATACTGACCAGGAGGAGGAACAGCTTTGTAAACGGACTGGTTTTGAAGCATCATCTAAAAGTTTTAATAAAATGTCATTAGAATTTGTGAGAGTAACGGCTGTAATTAAATTAGCAATATTGAGCTTTCTATTGTAGAACAGTCTTGTGAGTAAAATAGATTATAAATAAAATTGTTACAGAGGTTAAGCCTTTTAATGCAAGTCTGTTTATTCCCACGAAGGAACAATGGCAATTCCGAACTATTTCCATATTTTTTGTATTGCAAACTTAGTATAACAACAGGATTTGATTATATAAATGATTTTGGTGGAACTATAACGTTGCATAAGATGACCAATGCAATTTTTCAACAAGACCCGCATCATTCTTTTCGGGAACTGAGCAAGAATTTCGCAGAGGTAGCGCAGTCGTAATTTTAATGAGGGTGCATTTGGTTTAGCTTTGAAAATAATCCAAAATCTAACGAAGCCGCGTACCACATGCGATTTACAATTATTTTCCAACCCATTTTCGTCATTCACCATTTCACATGGATCCTATTCGGTTTCGTTTTTAACATGAGGTGCCAACAAACCATCTGCAAGCATTTCCTTTATAGGACATAAGCAACACTAATTGTGGAAGTGTTACTTAAGTAAACTATTATATGCATTTGTCGGTAAAGCCTAAACATTGCACAAAAGAACAAATGCAATGCTAATTTTATACAGATAAAGTTTACATAATCACACTGTCTTGGTTGCAAATAAATGCCAGATGCGTATATTTATTATAATCTCATTTATAAGGCAGCATTATACAAGCCCAAACTAAATTTTACTTCAGAAATAATAAAGAATTATTGAAAATTAAAAAATATATTTAGAATAAAGTAAACAGTTAAAACAAAATTTTATTATTAATGTATTTAGACCACGTTCTAACCAGGGCTTGACGCTAAATATAAATTTACCTAAAACAAATCACTTGTGTTACAGCGATTACCTTTCTAAAATACAATGTTGTTGAATTCGACGATATGTTATATTTATTTACACAATAAATTTAAACATTGTTTCTACGTTGTTCCCTCCCACTTTCTACGCCAACCTAGGTTCACAAATAACAGAGTAAGCACTACATAGTCATAGTAGAAAAACAGCATGGCAAATCTAATCAACATTTATATCGTTCATATATATTGTGTGATCGAAATAAACAAAACTACATTATACTTGACATACTGGTTTTTAAATAGTTCGTGCAATGTGATTTCCGTTGAAAAAGGCCTCCGAAACCGGAAGTCAAATTATTCGGAGTCAAATTGAATACAATGGATGCAACCACCTATTTGAGCCCAATAAGGATAAGAAAATTAATCTACATTGGCTCAGTATCTCTCAAAAAATGTAATGAAATAGTATTAACGTGACATTAAACAATAAACACACCATACCCATATATATATATATAGCAAAAGCTAATTAGGTCAATAATTAAATAGTGGGCATTTATATAAAGCCGATAAATTCTATATCATTTATCATCATCATTTCCAGCCACACAAAAGTCAAGTGACTAATGTTTCACTGCCATATAACCATAAGGAGTGAAAAAAAGTATATAAGTGAATTTAGATAAATTATTATTGAGATTTACGAAAGAGGGAGAGGTAGAGAGAGAAGGAAAACCTTGCTACTATGACTAAATTTATCAGGATAACTCACAGAAATGAGGCAGACTAAACCTCTCCACAACACCATTATGGCCAAGTTAGCATTCGGGCAAGGCGACATCAGCAACACAGCTTCCTTGCGGATTTCACCGTATCACGTCATAAACAAACCGAACCTCGCAGCTAACTTTGCCCTACTAAGAAAAGAAAGTTACGAAGATGATTCTACTATACATATGCAACAAGATCGCCACTGAGCTCGTTTCGCTGTCATATTGCTAAGGGTTTCTAATCAAGAACTGTGATGTGCACGAGGACCCCATCCCGGCAGACGAGTGGATCCTATACTACCCAATTTGGATGTAAGTGACTTTAATTGTTTCTGCCATGTCAAAATCTGCCCACCTTGTTTCTTACGCCAATTTGGTGCTGGATGAGAGAACAGAGCTCTATTGGGCAATCGGAATGAGGACATACCCAAAACGTGACCGAGCCAACGAAGTTGATGGAGCCTTATTTGCTTTTCTAAAGACGAGCACTTATTGTCAGATCCAAAAATACGTCTACGGATGTCAATGTTAGTTATTCGTTGTTGGTAACCAACATTTGCTATACTTCTCAAACAACGATGATCGAATGCCTGTAAGCGTCTCAGATCATCAACTCTAAGAGGCCAAGTTTCACTAGCGTATAGTAAGACTGCGCGTACAGATGCATTGTAAACACGACCTTTAAGGCAAAGTGAAATATTCGCGTTTCTCCATAAATGACGAAGGTTCGAGAAAGCTACTCTAGCTTTCGCGATCCGTATTCTCACCTCGTCGGACATATTGCCTACGTTATTGATAGAGCTCCCAAGATATGTAAACCTGTCGACTATGTCAAGATCTTCATTCTGCAGTCGCAACGTTGGAGTGAGTGGTGGGTGATCCTGTAACAGTATCTTACATTTAGAGGGTGCGAATTTTGATACCGAAAGACGGAACAACGTCTGCTAATCTATTTAAGGTGGTCTGGGCAGCATGCTGATTGTCGAATAATAGTACGATATCGTCCGCATAGTCAAGATCGACTAATTAATCTCCCGGGAGAACTTCAACTCCAGCGTCCTGAATATGAGAGTGTTGTTCATAATAGCATCGATTACAAAATTAAACAAAAATGGGGAAAGTGGACAACCTTGACGAACACCACTGCTGGGTGTAAAGTAATGCGTTAATTCGTTGTAAATCTTAACGCGACCAGAAGTATTTGTGTAGAGAGTTCGTATAATATTAACAAATTTAGTGGGCACACAGCTTTTCGACATTGTGATCCACCGAATCAAATGCACCCTGAAGTCCAGAAAGACGACTATTGTGGGACGGTGATATAAATGTCTCTGTTCGAGAACTTGCCTTGACGTAAAAATATTATCTATACAACCCCGTCCTGCGCGGAATCCGGCCTGTTCTTCAATTGTTTGTGATTCACGTGAAGCGCTAGGACGACGTAGGATAATCGAAGCAAATAACATTGATACGACCGGAGTCAAACTTATACCACGATGGTTATCGCACGAATTCGATTGCCTTTTTTGATGATGGGAATGATGGTGGACTCATTCCAGTCAAGTGGTACGGTTTCCTCATTCCATATAGTATGAAAAAGTTTGGTCAACGCTCCTGAAATTATATCGCCATCATCCTCAAACAATCCCGGAAGCAGATCATCGGGGCCGGCGGCTTTGTGGCGCTTAAGAGATAAGATTGCATCGCGTACTTCTAACTCGGATGGTTCTTCGGGACTAACATTCCACACTGTTGATGCAGACATGCTTTCGGGAAGCGGAACTGACGCGGGTGGCCAAGAAAATTGATCTCTAAAGTGTTCAGTCCACCTGTCAAGACGACTTATTTTATCGGTTATTAATTCGTTGTTACTATCATTTATAGTTTCGCTAACGTTTAACTTTCTCGGACCTGTTGTGCGGATAAGTTGGAACAAACAGCGACTATTACCTGACGCGAAAGCTACTTCCATTTCTTCAGCCTTTCTGCTCCAAAAGTTTTCGAGATCGCCTTTTAGACTGCGCTTAAGTTGGCGTCTTATATTGCGACGGGTATTATTATGAGTCGAGCCAGGTGGAATTTGGCGCCTTATTTCGAGTATCTCCATAGATTTTACAGAGAGCCAGTGATTATTTCTACGGGGGCCTGCTATGCCACATACCAAAGTATATTCGGATTTTCGCTATTCAGACCAGTTAGATTAGCCTTAAGAATATTTTCATAGATTTGTCGGATGGACGGTTGTTCGAGTTTGCCTACATCAATTTGGGGTTTATTCTTAATTATTTTCCCGGAAAATTTTAGAGCAAATCTACAACGGATAAGTGCATGGTCCGAGTCGACATAAGTGTTCCAAAATGAGCGACAATTCTGGATGCAACCACGCCATCTATAACTAATTGCTACATGATCTATTTGAGTCCACCGTTGTCCGGGTGCTGGAGGACGCCATGTAGCACAACGTCTAACACTACGTCTGAAATTTGTACTACTTAAATATAGTCTATGTTCAGCGCAGCTATCCAAAAGCCGTTCTTCATTATCATTGCGAGTCGAGCTTAGAGTGTATCTTCCACCTAAATGAAATTCTGTGTTACTTAAGCGACCAACTTGAGCATTCATGTCACCCATAACCAGGACTATATCCGAACTTCGTGCTTTACTTAGTAGGGAGCTTAATTCGGAGTAAAAAGCGTCCTTGCTTTCTTTTGTGCTGCAATTGGTAGGAGTATGTGCAGATACAACAGCAGATAAGGCGACCCTTTTTATACTGCGCGACGGCCGATGCAGTATGTAATTATTGTAAGTTGTACTTGTCATGGTTATATGTGGACTGTAAAAGAACACTAGGTCGCCCATTCCTAGTGATGGTTTTTATTCTGAGTTTTCCTTCTCTTAGATAGTCTGCCAACCAAAGCTGATGAGCACTATCTGCCCAGATGCCAGTGGCCAGAGTTTCCTTCAGCAGCCGAAACTTGCCCCTCACGTCTGGAACGCTTGCTCTCATTCCGTCACTACACATTTAACAAAACGTTACAGTGCAGTTAGACCAAACTTGAGGCTTCACATGAAACGGAATGATGGCTGTCCCTTTATGGCCCGGCAGGGTTCATGTTACCAATCCCGGGTAGACTAGCTTCTACATGAAAACAGTTAAACTTACTGTCACAAACGCAGCTATTCATCTGAACTATATTATTATTACAGACAGTCATTCAGGATAGCCACACGACTACGATAAGTTAAACTGTCTAATCAAAATTAGCATGCTTCATTACTTATCCAAAACTATTGAGATGAGCGGAACAGCGAAAAGACTTCGAAACTGAAATCAAAGATATTTGTTTAAAAAAAACAGAGATTACAGAAGCTTTGATGAACGACACATATCGCCGTCCCACAATTGTCATATTTTATTACTTCAAGGGTGCATTTCACTCAGTGGATCGCAATGGTCTATTCGATATTCTGTCGCAAAGTAGTGTGCCAAATAAATATGTAAGTATTATATGCACACCTAAAAAAAACATTTCTCATTGCGTTAAGGTCCACAATGAATTAACACAACTACTAGTCTAGGCTGTCCACTTGTTCCAGTTGGTGTAACTTTATTAAAGATGCTATCATGAACGGCACACCTTCAAACATACAAGTTGCAAGTGTTGAGATTCTCCCACACGATATTCGAACTTGACTATGCAAATGATAACTTATTGTTATATTACAATCGAAATTATGCTCAGGTCACTGACTAGATTAGCAATCAGTTAAATACTGTTTGTTGCGAAGAACTAATATATATGCAAGTATGTATTAGGTTTTGCGAACCTAGTAACAAATTAGTTCAGTTGACCAGAAGGATAAACCAAAGGCAGCATGAACGGAAAGTATAATCTCATGCACATTCGTTTCGTGCTTACTGGCGACTCATCAGTAGGAGCCGGTATTACGCTCTTTAACCACTATATATTTGGTAGAAGAATGTGGAATAATAGGACGGTACAATCTCGTCCTATTATTCCACATTCTTCTACCAAATATATAGTGGTTAAAGGGCGTAATACCGGCTCCTACTGATGAGTCGCCAGTAAGCACGAAACGAATGTGCATGAGATTATACTTTCCGTTCATGCTGCCTTTGGTTTATCCTTCTGGTCACAACTGAACTAATTTGTTACTAGGTTCGCAAAACCTAATACATACTTGCATAGATTAGCAATCGTTGCTCCATATTTCTATATGAAATCTGCTCCCTCTAAATGTACGATACCCTTGCAGAAACATCCGCCATTCACTCCAACTCTGTGGCTGCAGTGAAGATCAAGACAATGTTGACGGTTTTACATATCTTGACAGCTCTATCAAAAATTCAGGCAATAAGAATGACGAAGCGAGTATGAGAATCGCGAAAGCTAGAGCAGCTTTCTCCAACATTCACCATTTTTGGAGAAACGCGGTTATTTCACTCTTCCTTAAAGGTCGTGCTTACAATGCATCTGTTCGTATTATGGTACCGAATCGAGTAGAGTAGCGATCTTGATGTCAACAACATCATTCACAGCAATACAAAAGACATAAGCAAATAATGGTTCAATGCGATATAACCATATGAATAATAAAACAAGAAAAAGATTCAAATAAGCAATAATATTAATTTTAATCAAGCCTGCGTCCACTAAAATCAATGCTTAAAACCTTAATCAGTTTTGTATTTTACTTGTATCTGCATATGCTCTCACCGATTGCAGCACAAACGACCATAAGGATGCTTTCTACTCCTATCTAATTCCGACCTAACGACTGGCAAACCGAAACTAGTTAACCCGGGAATGGAATCATGAACCTTGCCGGGTTTAAAAGGAGCACGGTCATCATCCCGTTTCATGTGAAGCCTCGAGTTTGGTCTAACTGCGCAGTAACTTTTATTGTTAAATGTGTAGGGACGGAATAAAAGCAAGCGTGACAGGCGCGAAGGGCAAGTTTTGGCTGCTGAAGGAAACTTTGGCCACTGGTATCTAGTGCCCATTAGTCTTGGTTGGCAGACTATATATATAACCATGAACGACTTATGGTTATATGGCAGTGAAACAGTCACTTTTGGCTTTTGTATGGCTGGGCATGATGATGATGATCACGGCTAAATAGAACATGCGGTTCAGATACAATCTTGGTTATGTGTGAAATAAATGCTCATGATGGGAGGTAAAGCCACGCAGAATTTCATCTATGTAGCAGATATACCTGAAGCTCAATGCGCAACGATAGAAGTTGGCGACTGTTGGATTGCTCGCAGAGCCCAACTAGTGAGAACTTAGCTACTATGAGACTACCCATTCAGAGTTATAAACAAGTCTAGTAAATGCGATATCAGATTTTATTTATTAGTTTGTTCATAACACTTTTGACTAATTGTAGACAGAGGAACTGGGAACAAGCATGTGTTAGTCAAAACACATTTCAGGTAATAATTCTGCCATAGTAATTTAAAAACTATAGACCGATGATTTATACCTGCTTATTATAAATGGATACAATCATCTCTAATAAAAGCCAATTATTTATTGCACTATTGTCGATTGCGCCGTGGATTGATTCATAGGCTAGATTAACGCAAAAAATAAACTATATTTATATTTATTCAGATAATCAGCTTTAATATAACAGAATTATTACCTGAAATGTTTCGTGACAAACATATGGTTGTTCCCAGTTCCAGTTTCGTAGAAATATTTCTTATACCTTTTTCTGTTAGTCTTCAGTAGTCCACAATTAATCAAGTATTATAAACAAACCAATAAGGCAAATGTGGTATTTCATTAAACAGATACATTTGTAATTCTGAATGTTTGCATATATATAAATACTGAGTTCAGCCAATCAAGTGAGAACACTAATTGTTTGTAACGTACCAAGTGAAATAAATTTATTAATTGCCATCTCATAGGTTAGGGACGGTAGCAAATTATAAATATACACTTAACAAAAATTACCCGATGTGTTGTTACTAACAAAGGATTGTTACCAGTCAGTTACTGAATTGAACGCTTATATAATTAAATAAGCATTGGTTGCGAGAGTGGGAAAAGCAAATTCTATAATCAAGGTTGTGGTCTTGATATAAACACCCCACCCATTATGTACACTTATTTTTCAATATAAACTAAACATTGCATAGTGTTGAAAAGGCAACTCATCCAGTAGGCCGGTTTTGTTTTTATTGGGAACTCACCACGTACTGTCCAGAATTTTCCGCAGACAGGGCTCGAACCTGAGCAGGTGTTATAGCAAGATCGCAACCTTCACTGTAGTAATTGTTATCACTGCCCGCACAACCAATGTTCGTTTAATTATATAAATTTTCATTTCAATAACACTTCTCCATGTAGGTAAGGCATGAGGAAATCATATTTACTGTGCCTTCTGTGTGAGCATTTGTATGAAAATGGAGCATGCTCCGATTATGGATTCGGAAATTTGCATTTGAAGCATCAGCGAGTCGTGTAATAGCCTCAATAGTCAATTTTAGGGCAAAAATGCGGATAGCCACAACACAGATAGGGTATTTACTCTATACCATGTTTCGCAACAGTTTACTTTCCAACAGCGGTAGCAGGCTGGCTCAGGATGGTTAGAGCACCAGATTCCGAAGCAGACGTGCCCAGGTTCGAGTCCTGTCCGCGGCAAATTCTGGCCAGTACATGATGAGTTCCCAATAAGGACGAAACCGGCCTACCGGATGAATTGCCTTTTCTACACTGTAAGTAATTAATGGGTCAGGTGTTTATATCAAGATAGCAACCTTGATTATAATAAGCGGGGCATGAAACAAACCGGATCTAATGAGATACAAGCAAAATCCCGTTTAACTTGAAGCTTGGAGTTCAGTTTAACCAAAATGTAAAACGTAGTGTTTAATGAGTAGGAGCGGAATGAGAGGACACCTGCCAGAGGCGAATAACCGGTTTCGGATTCTAAAAGGAACATGGAACATTGAAAAATAGTCAAAAAGTTCTTATGAATAGAAACTATTCCAACAAAGAATTGGCGATTTATTTTTACAACCAATAAATAACACTGAAAAATATAAACTAAACTGTGTATTATGGGTTGCGCGCCCGGTAACAAATTAGTTCAAATATGACCTAAAAGACAAACCAAAGTAAGCATGAATTGATATTGCATCTGCCGACGCGCAGGATAAAAGGAATCGCCACATCTGTTGAGTTAGGCAGGCTGGATAAGTGAAATCTGACTATTGCAGACCTACATTTCCATGTCTGTCACATTTTTCCCTCTTAATTTAACAATGACGCTCTTTTAGATGGTATGGGAATGATGGATGATGATCATGTCAACTGAATTAAAACAATTGAGTCGTACTAGTCCTAAGCTTACGAACTAAATGGATCCCTGTAAACAGCCGACTATACGGTACGCTCAAAAATATCATAAATTTGATCCAGCGATACCTCTTATATGTATCGGCATATACTCCTACGGAATGCTTCAGACGACAACAACGATGCATTCTACTCAGCCAAGTTATTTACTAAGTAGAGCAAGAAGCTGATATACAGTCATCATCATTATCATGTCCAGCCACACAAAAGTCAAGTGACTGTCGAGTGGTGAGGGGACACCACTTGTACCAAATTCTCAAGAAACTCCATGAAAATGGAGCCGGCTTATCCTCAAAAAGGAGTCAGCCGCAGTAAATTAAAAGTAAAAGACTGTTTCATTGCCATATAACCATACGGAGTGAATGTAATATAAATGAAAACAGAAATAATATATCAGACAAATTATTAGTGAGATTTACGAGAGAGAGGGGGGCAGATAGAGAAAGAATACCTAGTTACAATGAGTAAATTTATTGGGATAACTCAGAGAAATGAGGCAACTGAGCCTCTACACACCATTATGGCCAAGTTACCATTCGGGCAAGAAAACATCAGCAACACAGCTTCCTTACGCATTTCACTTTATCACGTGATAAACAGACAAAACCTCGCAGCTAACTTTGCCCTACTAAGAAAAGAAATTAACGAAGATGACTCTACTAGACATCTGCAACAAGATCGGCACTGAGCTGGATTCGATGACATATCACTAAGGGGTTCCATCCAAGAACTACGATGCACACGTGGACACCATCCACGCAGACGAGTGAGTCATATACTACCCAACTTGGATGTAACTGATTTCAATTGTTTCTGCCATGTAAAAATCTGCCAACCTTGTTTCTTACGCCAATTTTGTGCTGAATGAAAGAACTGAGATCTACAAGGCAATCGAATTGAGGGCATACGAAAGACGTGACCGAGTCAACGAAGTTGGTGGAGCCTTATTTGTTTTTCTAACGACGAGCTCTTATTGGCAGATCCAAAAATACGTCTACGGATGTCAACGTTAGTTATTCGTTGTTGGTAACCAACATGTGCTATACTTGCGAGCTTGAAGTAAACACCAATCCCATAGTATTTAACCAGTCGTCGAACAATATAACAAACCTACCGCCAGCCGGCGTTCGACGACTGGTTAAATACAATGGGATTGGTGTTTACTTCAAGCTCGCAAATTTGATTTACAGCATTGTTACCACCACCCGCGTAATCAATTATTGTTAAATTGTATTGAAAGCTGCAAACAGTTAATGTTCGTGACTTCATAGAAATTGTGCGGCCGACATTTCCAGTCCAGTTCAATGTATGCGAGACTGCTAGATGTGAGAGCCGCATATCTAAATTTGATTTCCATATATATTCAATACAGTTTGATCCATGATAGTCAGTTTGCCGTCGTACTCTGATGATGATCATGGAAGGTCGAAACGCGTCAGTGCGTTGCGGCTGGCGGTAGTTTTGTTATATTGTTCAACGACTGGTTAAATACTATGGGATTGGTGTTTACTTCAAGCTCGCAAACTTGATTTAAAGCATTGTTACCACCACCCGCGCAATCAATTATTGATAAATGTGCTATACTTCTCAAACAACGATGATCGAATGCCTGTAAGCGTCTCAGATCATCAACTCTATGAGGCCAACTTTCACTAGCGTATAGTAAGACTGCGCGTACAGATGCATTGTAAACACGACCTTTAAGGCAAAGTGAAATATTTGCGTTTCTCCATAAATGACGAAGGTTCGAGAAAGCTACTCTAGCTTTCGCGATCCGTATTCTCACCTCGTCGGACATATTGCCTACGTTATTGATAGAGCTCCCAAGATATGTAAACCTGTCGACTATGTCAAGATCTTCATTCTGCAGTCGCAACGTTGGAGTGAGTGGTGGGTGATCCTGTAACAGTATCTTACAGTTAGAGGGTGCGAATTTCATACCGAAAGTCGGAACAACGTCAACTAATCTATTTAAGGTGGTCTGGGCAGCATGCTGAATATCGAATAATAGTACGATATCGTTCGCATAGTCAATATCGACTAGTTTATCTCCTGGGAGAACTTCAACTCCAGCGTCCTGAATGTGTGAGAGAGTGTTGTTCATAATAGCATCGATTACAAAATTAAACAAAAATGGGGAAAGTGGACAACCTTGACGAAAACCACTGCTGGTTGTAAATTTATGCGTTAATTCGTTGTAGACCTTAACGCAACCAGAAGTATTTGTGTAGAGAGTTCGTATAATATTAACAAATTTTGTGGGCCCACCGCTTTTCCACAAGATATGGAATAAAACATTGCGATCCACCGAATCAAATGCACCCTTGAAGTCTAAAAAGACGACTATTGTGAGACGGAGCACTTATTGGCAAATCCAAAAATACGTGTACGGATGTCAAGGTGTTATTCGTAGTTCGTAACCAACAACAATGATCGAATGCCTGTGAGCGTCTCAAATCAGCAAATCTAAGACGCAAAGTTACACTAGCGCATAGTTAGACTGCGCGTACAGATGCATTATAAACACGACCTTTAAAGCAAAGTGAAATATTCGCGTTTCTCCATAAATGATGAAGGTTCGAGAAAGCTACTCTAGCTTTCGCGATCCGTATCCTCACCTCGTCGGACATATTGCCTACGTTATTGATAGAGCTCCCAAGATATGTAAACCTGTCAACTATGTCTAGATCTTCATTCTGCATTCGCAACGTTGGAGTGAGTGATGGGTGATCCTGTAATTGTATCTTACATTTGGAGGTTGCGAATTCCATCCCGAAAGATTGAATAGCGTCTGTTAATCTATTCAAGGTTGCCTGAACAGCATCCCGATTGTCATCCGATAATCATCCGCATAATCAAAATCGACTAGTCTATCGCCCGGGAGAACTTCAACACCTGCATCCTAAATGTTTGGATGTGTTGTTCATAATAGTATCGATTACAAAATTAAACAAAAAGGGGGAAGAGGACAACCGTGATGAACACCACTGCTAGTTGTAAAGTTATGTGTTAATTCGCTATAGACCTTAACGAGACCAGACGTATTTGGGTAGAGTGCGCGTATAATATTAACAAATTTTGTGGGCACACTGCTTTTCAAAAAAATATGGAATAACACATTGCGATCTACCGAATCAAATGCACCCTTAAAGTCTAGAAGGACGGCTAATGTGGGACGGTGACATTTCACTTTTCAAGAACCTGAATTAACTTAAAACTATTATCTATAGAACCTCGTCCTAAGCGGAATCCGGCCTGTTCTTCACTTGTATATGATTCACGTGAAGCGCTATGACGTAGGATAATCGAAGCAAATAACCTAGATACGACTGGAGTCAAGCTTATACCGCGATGGCTTTCGGACGAATCACGGTTGCCATTTTTTAAAGATAGGAATGATGGTCGACTCATTTCAATGAAGTGGTACGTTTTCCTCATTCCATATGCTATAAAAAAGTTTGGTCTACGCTCTTGAAATTATATGGCCACCACCCTTAAATAATCCTGGAAGCAAATCATCGAAGCCTGCGGCTTTGCGGCGTTCGTCGACACTAAAATTCCACACTGTTGATGCAGACATGCTTTCGGGAATCGGAAGTGTTCAGCCCACCTATCAAGACGACTTATTTTATCGGTTATTAAATGATTGCTACTATCATTTATAGTTTCACTTTCTGGTCCAAAATTTTTCTAGATCGACTGTTAGTCTGCGCTTAAGTTGGCGTCTTATATTGCGACGAGTTTTATTATGAGTCGAGCCAGGTTGAATTTGGCGTCTTGTTTCGAGTATCTCAATAGATTTCACAGAGAGCCAATGATTATTTCTATGTGGGCCTGCAATGCCACATGCAGTAGTACCTGTATTGTTCATAGTGGAACTTATCTTAGACCAAAGTAAATTCGGATTTTTGACATCCAGACCAGTTAGATTAGACTTTAGGATATCTTCATAATTTTATCGGAAGGACGGTTGTTCGAGTTTGCCTACATCAAATTTTAGTGCAAATCTGCAACAGATAAGTGCATACAAGTATGTACTAGGTGTTGCGAACCTAGTAACAAATTAGTTCAGTTGTGACCAGAAGGATAAACCAAGGATAGCAGGACGAAAAGTATAATCTCATGCACATTCGTTTCGTGCTTACTGGCGACTCATCAGTAGGAACCGGTATTACGCCCTTTAACCACTACATATCTGGGTGAAGAATGTGGGATAATAGGACGGTACAATCTCCTATACGAATGTGCAAAACCTGCAATAGTGAAGCTAACATCGTATAGTCTACGACAATGCGACTTCAAAGTTAACTCACACTATATAATATATATAACGAGTCTGTTGAGGATACTAAAACTATAGCTATTGTGTTAGTAACCGATACCAACATTATTGTACCGAAAAGATACATGGTACTAACACTATGGTTGCCGAGTCGGTGTATGGATTTACTGGAGTAACAGGTGTTCAGAAATAGTTGTCATTCTCAATTTCGGTGAACTATAGCATAAACTGATATCCATCTTGTTGGTACCATGTACTCACACAACAACCATAGAGTTTGTACCATGAACCTTTTCGGTACAATAATGTTGGTATCGGTTACTGACACAATACGCTATAATAAGTAGTATAATTTACAGACTATATATATATATATATATATATATATATATATATATATATATATTAGTTCTCCGCAACAAACAGTATTTAATCAGCTATAGGTGTTGTGCACGCATTCAGAACTGTAGTTCTTTTTGCAACACGTATGTCGACTAGGACCATGCACTTATCCGTTGCATTTTCGCTTAACAATCTTCCGGAAAACGAATGAAAATATACCTGAAAATTCTAAGGTAATTTTAGAAGCAAGGCGCCAAATTCCTACTAGTTCAGCTTACAATAATACTTGTAGAAATATAAAACGGTAATTTTAGTACAATCTAAATGTAGACCTTAAATCCAATTGGGTCAGAAGGACCGAAGAGACGGTAGAAGCGCTCGAATCAGGTAACCGCCGATATTTTTTTCAATTTATTCGCGAAAAAGTCCGAGAAAATCAAGTTGGCAAAATAGTACATGATAACAACTACAATCTAATAACCGATAAAATGTGTAGTCTTGATAGATGCACGAACAAAATTGGAACAATCATCGGTTGTTTTCCGATACAAACGCCTCTTCCAACTCTTAAGGCGCCTTAAAACTCTACGAGTATTATTATTGGCCCTGTTAGCATGAATTTGGCGCAGTTTTGAGAATACCCACAGATTTTTCAGACAAATAACTTATTTTTCGGCAACCTACAATGCTGCACAGTGGTGTCTGCAATTTGTATAGCAGATCTTATCTTCGTCCACAGTACGCTGACCAGATAATATCGATTTTAGATAAGTTTCATATTTTTGTTGGAATATTGACTGCTCGCGTTAGCTTATTTGGATAAGTGGAGTCTGAGTCGACATACGCGTTCCAAAATTACTGACAGTCCTGGATGCTACAACAGACTACGTTCTAAATATGTATAATTCCTGTATTGCGCAGCTATCCGACAGTCGTTCAATGCATTAGAAAGTGTAAAGCGTTGTTTAACAGAGTTTCCAAATATAATAGAAGATAGTAAAATGACATTAAGAAGTAATATGGAAGTCTTAAATATTTGTAAGTCATCCACCTACTTTATGCTTCGAAATGAATTTTATAATGCACTATTTTGAAAAAAACTGTTGTTAAAATCTCATCTCAAGCCAAACTTGTATGTGAGATTCTTGGATGATATATTCTAATTTGGAATCATGGTGATAATGAGCTTGATAAATTTCTGGAGTTAGCCAACCAGTTAGGTGAATTAAATTTTACATTAGAAAAAGAAAAAAATGAAGAATTACCCTTTTTTGATGTGAAAATAAAACGGAATGTTCCCAGATTGGAAAGAGATATTTTAGGAAAGTGTCTTATTCGGGGCTCTTTCTTAGTTTCTTCTCAAATAACCCATATTGAATGAAAATATGCATTCTTAAATCCGTGATATGAAGGAGTCATGAAATAATGGATTTGAAAATTAGAGATAAGGAAATATTCGAACTAAACGGCTATCCGTCAAGTATAATAGAAAGATTATTAAATGAGATTTTGCTGAGATTTAATGTTAATATAATAAACAAAATAAAGAAGGAAACAGAACTAGATAAGCACAAAATTGTGGTACTACCTGATTCAAAATTGTGCAGTAAAAATTATAATAATAGCAGCTAAATAGAATATCAAAAGAATCTTAAGACAATCGCTTACTAAAGGCAATAAACTACCAAAACAAAAAGAAAAAGTAGAACCCCTTTAGACATAAGGAGTATAGGTGATACCTTGCAAGATTGCAAGCTGAGGTATATAGGCGAAACCATGCGCCCGAAAAATTTTCGTAGAGGGGAACACAAAACGATATGCAAATACGGACACATTCAAAGATCACATCTAGCTAGGCATTTGAAGGATACGGGGCATGAAATAAACTGGGATGGTTGTAAACACATCGCGTTATGCAAATGCAACAGATTAACTAGACAAATAAGAGAGTCGATTGAAACAAAATCAGCGTAGGATGTAATGAATGTAACATCGGTAGAAAAATCATTAGGCCCAATATTTAATGAAACATTTTCTAGGGTCAGAAAATGGGAGGCAGATGAGCCTGATTTAAATGCAAACCTTAGTAAGAAACCCCGTCTATAGAAAACTGATTGTAAATGACTTGGATCGTTATTAATTTCTATATCCTTATCTTATTTTAAAAAAATTGTTCGAAAGATGGTATACAGATTTATCAATGTTTAGGAGATAGGAAATTATATATATTTGACGATTAGAAGACATTTGACTCACTCTGTTGCTCGTATTTATATATCTGTTTTTATACATATTTATATGTATTTTATATATTTGTATAAGGTGTGAATAACAAAAAAATGAATAATAATTGGCCTTAGAGAAAATATTCATGGTTCACAACAAGCAAGTATCTTTTAAAGAGGTATTTTAAATAGGGGAGATAGAGGTGTATATATATATATATATATATATATATATATATATATATATATATTCTTTTGAAATGCGAGCTTTAATAAAATTCATTGTTCCCTTCTTGTGTGCAAAAACAAAAAGAAATTTTATCAGATATAAGAAAATTTTCTTTCTCATGGTCTTCTCAAATATCTACTCATGAACATATCTTTATATATAAATTGGAAAGCAAAACAAGATAGAAATATGTGAACAAAGAGAGTGTGAAAAATAGAAACCAATCAAATTGCGTGCGTCACATCCAGTTCAAGCTCAATGCTTGTACGTGCTTCTTCTGCTTACATAAATCCGGCTGCAATTTGTTTATCCATAAGGCTTCGTATGTGGCTAGCTCCTTTTTGTTTTTGCATTTAGTAATTACTTTGAATGCTACGTCTGGAGAACATACGTGCGATGTTTCGATGTGTTGCGCAATAGCAGACGTATTCACCATTTGATTTAAAACAGGCGTTTAAGTTGCAATGTTCTCTCATTCGAGTAATTAACCGTCTGGTCGATCGGCCTACGTAAGTTGATCGACAACTTGCGCATGTATATTGGTAAATAATATTTGATATCGACATTAACGGCTGTTTCTCTTTGATTGCTGGTAAAGGCAAGTGTGTTACCCTAAATAACACTCGTAGTTTGGCTGCATTAAATGTGCGTGTTAATGCTGCTTCAACTTTCTTTTGTGCCATTCGGGAAACTGCATCCCCTTAAATGGGATGTTTAGGTAGACTGTTTTCTTTTCTGGCCCATAATACGTCTGTTTCTGTTTAATTCCCCTTTTAATAATTGATTCAATTAATTGTCTGGGATAGCCATTAGACATTAAATCGTTAATTGCTTTATTATATTCATTTTCTTTAGAATCTTGACTAACCAACCTGTCAATTCTTGAAAAGCAACCACGAACTGTTGATAATTTATATTGAAATGGCACAAAACTGCTGTAATACAAATACTGTGCAGACCATGTTGGTTTATGGTAAATTGTTCTGTTTAATTTACCATTAGTTTCTTTCTTTAATAGTACATCTAGGAAAGGCAGACAGTCATCTTTCTCGTGCTCTGACGTGAAGCCGATATTCTTATGTGCTTTGTTGAAACTTTGAAGCAATGTTCGTGATTGCGACCTGTTCTTAAGTACAAGAAATATATCATCCACGTACCGTATATATTGAGCACATTTACTTATGTCACTCTTTAATGATGCATTTTCTAGGTGCCCTAGAAAAATCTCAGCCAACACTGGAGATAAGGGGCTTCCCATTGCGACACCATCAGTCTGTTTGTAGATGCTTCCATTAAAACGAAATCGTACGTCTTTCGTGCATAATAAGATAAGCTTGCGTAGAGTTTGACCTGGCACCGGCGATGGTAATATGTCGTGTTCTACCGCTTTGACTATAATGTCAATGGTTTCATCAATTGGAACATTTGTAAACAAAGACGTAACATCAAAAGATACCATAATCTTGTTTTTAACATTTATATCTTGAATTTTGTTTACAAACTCAAACGAATCGGCAACCGAATGATTACCTAGTAGTTTACGTAATGGTTCAAGTAAACGAACTAGCCATTTAGCTAGTGCATGAAACGGAGAATTTACCATTGATAAAATTGGCCTCATAGGACAACCTCTTTTGTGTGTTTTTGGTAATCCGTACATTATTGGTGTAGATGATCCAACTGGCTTGAGCTTCTGTGCAGTGGCCTCATCAATAAAACCGGCATCTGTCAAAATCTTAATTTCATTTATCACTTTGCGTTCCACCTTTGTCAAATTCAAATGCTGCCTCAAAATCAACATCGCATTTATTAGAAGGATGTATTCCATAATTTCGGCCCATCGATAGTGCCTCCATTGTTAGCTGATCGATTGGCACTTTTGATAAGTTAAGCACACGCTTATCAAGATCGGTCGGTATTAAATCACACAAAACTCCAGGTTTTATATCTTTTTCCAATTTATTCAAAATTCTTGCTTTATCTTTCCTCATAACTGTCGGCAAAAACATCAGAAATTTCATTCTTGCAAAAAGACTTAGTTGAAGCAGCATTAACACGCACATTTAATGCAGCTAAACTACGAGTGTTATTTAGGGTAACACACTTGCCTTTACCAGCAATCAAAGAGAAACAGCCATTAATGTCGACATCAAATATTATTTACCAATATACATGCGCAAGTTGTCGATCAACTTACGTAGGCCGATTGACCAGACGGTTAATTACTCGAATGAGAGAACATTGTAACTTAAACGCCTGTTTTAAATCAAATGGTGAATACACGTTTGCTATTGCGCAACACATCATCGAAACTTGGTACGTATGTTTTCCAGACTTAGTATTGAAAGTAATTACTAAATGTTAAAACAAAAGGGAGCTAGCCACATACGAAGCCTTATGGATAAACAAATTGCAGCCGGATTTATGCAAGCAGAAGAAGCACGTACAAGCATTGAGCTTGAACTGGATGTGACGCACGCAATTGATTGGTTTCCGTTTTTCACACTCTCTCTATGTTCACATATTTCTATCTTGTTTTGCTTTCTAATTTATATATAAAGATATATATATATATATATATATATATATATATATATAGTTCTCCACAAACTGTATTTAACAGTGATCATCAACATTATCATCATGTCCAGCCACACAAAAGTCAAAAGTGACCAATGTTTCACTGCCATATAACCATAAGGAGTGAAAAAAATTATATAAGTGAATTTAGACAAATTATTAGTGAGATTTACGAGAGAGAGAGAGGCAGAGAGAGAAGGAATACCTTGCTACTATGAGTAAATTTATCAGGATAACTCACAGAAATGAGGAAAACTAAACCTCTCTACAACACCATTATGGCCAAGTTAGCATTCGGGCATGGCGACATCAGCAATACAGCTTCCTTGCGGATTTCACTGTATCACATCATAAACAAACCAAACCACGCAGCTAACTTTGCCCTACTAAGAAAAGAAAGTTAACTGTTATATATTGAATTGAATGATGTCATGTTTACCGTGAAATGTGATAACTGATATCGATCAAGGCCACATAAGTATGGAATTATTGGAGTAACAGGTGTTCAGAAATAGTTTTAATTCTCAATTTGGTGAGCTACAGCATATATTAAAATCCATCCTGTTGGTGCCACGTACCGACTGGGCAACCATAGTGTCAGTAACATGTACCTTTTCGATACTATGTTTGCTTACTTATTCGTATAGTAGATTGTAGTCCTTTTTTCCCACATTCCTCACCAAACTATATAGTGGGCAAAGGGCGTTATACCGGCTCCTGATAAGTCGCCGGTAAGTACGAAACGAATGTACAAGAGAGGATACTTTCCGTTTATGCTGTCTTTTGTGTATCCTTCCGGTCACAATTGAACTAATTTGTTACTGCAGATCATAGTCTACGTTAAAGTTTTCAATGAATAAATTTTCTAGACTGACCAATTACAAGACGGAAAAGGACAACGTAAATTAATCCATAAAAATGTAATGTGTTCACAAGATTTTACATTCGTAGGGCGGTATCTAGGTTGCTTTTCTCATACTCAATATAGTTAAGGCTTATAACGACAAAATTCAAGCTACTGGCATGCACGTGGCGTGAATGCTCTCGGTAACAGAATGGGAGAAGGCGATTTCTAGCGTCATTTACAAATATTATTATTATTCCAAACAGGGGATAAGAGAAATAAAATTTCAATTAAATTAACAGCCAGGCGAAGCTCGTCAGCCTTCATTGGCGAGCCACCTAAAAGCATGATGACTGACTCCAAAGCATCCATCCTTACCGAGAACGAGTGACGTAGCGGTCTCTTATAGTCCATGAATAAATATGAAATACACAACTGATACGGCTTCGATAATATATCGGTCGACGTGCATGCTAAAAGTGTCACCTTTTCTGCTAAATGTCGCAATGCGGATAAGCGAAAATAAGCTTTTACGGATAGCCTGAAATGGGGTCCTCAACGTTGAAGGCTGCTTATGTGAATCTAAGATAGGAGCAATAGTGTCGCGTACGAATCGTAGTAAGTACTGATAGCACTAACTTGAAGCATTTCGTCAGAGGTCATTTATTGTCTTATAAGCCACTCTGTTCCGATAGCAATAAAAGCGGCATCTTACCGCAAGGTGTAGAGTTGTTACTCGTGTAGGTGGGACGGTGACATTCCATCGTACTCAGATAGACCACATCCTGTTTAGCAAACTTTGGTTGTCTTCTGTCCAGGACGCGGGTGACATTTCATGGAGTTTCTTGGGAATTTGGTACAATTGGTGTTCCCTCACCACTCCATGAAATGTCACAATCTGGAGCCGGCTTATCCTCCAAAAGGAGTCAGCCGCAGTAAAGTAAAGTAAGTAAGGACTCGGGTGCGTACCACGTATGTTGTACATTGTCAACTAACTGGTCTGACGAGTCTTTCGTCGAATGGAATAAGAGAAATTTCACGTCATGCGGCAGTCCTGATTAAGTCGGAATATACGTGTACTGAAAACGGATACAATTGTGCAAAATGACTTCAGGAATGCACGTTTCTGATGGGCAACACGTAGCCACAGCAGATAGCGTAACGAATGGCATCTGGAAAATTTAGGGAAGCGTCGGCTTTCCTCCTACAATAAAGCTTTCGAATTCGTTTTCAAAGTCGAGTAACATTTAAAAAATTTTAAAACAGAATAACCTGCGAAACTAGGAAATCGCAGTCAAGCTCGTAAAGTCCGCAAGGAAATTGCTACTAGCCTCGCGGTGAATAAATTTCAATCCTGAAGCAGCGTCGAAGCGTAATAATCATTTAATGTTATACCATCAATCCAAAGTATTAGCCGCAGTCATATTTCTAAGTTTACGCACGGACCTAGTTTCAGAAGGGTGACTTGTCAAGCTTTTTAAGATGTCCTTAGCTAGCTAAATATGGAAACAAGTATGCTAAACGATGGAAACCGTAACTACAACATTTGAGAGAGCCCACGAAAATCGATATTCTCCCAAGGGAATTACTTGTCTGATGATGCTCTAAACTGGAAGAATCCGCCCTGAATGAGAAGAGAACGTACATGGAGCATAACTGCATATAAGGTGACTAACACCCCTACCAACTATCGTGCCATCAGTTTACGAGGTGCTACATCACGAGTAATCGATGTAGGATGATGAAATCGAGAACAGCAGATTGGCATAAACACAACAGAGCTTCGAACGAGAAGTGGATGTAAACTACGGCGTTCTCTTGACCCGCGTCATCCGTATCGGTGACGAAAAATTTATGCCTACTTATGTAACTCAGCCGAATAAAATTTTGTTTCGCAAGATGTTGTGTTGAGCCATACTTAATAATGGCATTCTGGTAAACATTTTTCGATAACATGAAGCCTTTTAAAATGACACACCAGCATATACTTTCAAAGTAACTCTTCAGAACACTTTTACAATTGTTTCTGGCACTCAAAAATAATTAATCACTAATCTTAACCAATTGAATCACGCTATTATCGATTAAGCTAAGGTAATTCCACCATCGTTGTAGCCGGCTTGCTTATCTTGAATATATTGATAATACTGTTCATATTGTATAAAAGAAAGATATGCACTTGCTAGTTATCCGATACGGCTTGTAGCTAAACCTCTAAACAACTTTCATTAAACATAAGACCGCTCCGTTGTAAATTGTTATGGACCTCAAATATTTTGGAACTATGATGACACCATACAATTCAGCTATTTACAAGATATTGTAAACGCGTAAGCCTTGTTGAATATACCTTCGGCAGATTACGCAACCACTCTAGAATCACGTGTTTTTTACTAATCACAATGTCCAAGGCCTTTCCATATAGCACATCGCGAGTATTGGAAGATGTCTCAACATTTACTAGCACACTGATTGCCTATCTAACAATAGGACAACAACTGTTATTTAAAAACTTCATTCGTAGGTTTATTCGAGAGGTTCGTCTGTTCTTCTAAATTTTTACTACTTATCTTGGCATGAGTTTATTAAGACTGCACAATCTTTTCGTGCTTACGACTCATCAGTAGGAGCCCGTATTACGCCCTTTATCCACTATATATTTTGGTGAGGAATGCGGGAAAATAGGACGGTACAATCTCCTATTGCTTACTGGCGACTCATCAGTAGGAGATTGTACCGTCCTATTTTCCCACATTCCTCACCTAAATATAAAATTGGTAAAGGGCGTAATACCGGCACCTACTGATGAGTCGTCAGTAAGCACAAAACGAACGTGCACAAGATTTTACTTTCCGTTGATACAGTATTTGGCTTATCCTTTTGGTTATATTTGAAATTATTTGTTACTTGGTGCGCAATACCTATTACACAATTGCATGTATATTATTTTTCGGCCAAAAACAGTATCTACCAGTTATTAACACTGTATTCGACTTATTGGGCTCCCTATCCTATAAAGCGAAGTCACATTGAATTACGTCATTTCACATGTTTAGCATGAAAACATGTTCCAAATCATATAAGTAATACTCAGCCAATCGAGTTTCACTTAGTTGTGCAAAATATTAATGGTCATGGATATTCACGCGCCCCGCACTTATCTAGAGAAAGAGAAGTCAGAAGTAGAAACTATATGGATAAATGAAATATTGCGCTTGTTTCATTGGCTTCTAAGATTTGTGACGTACAGAAGACTGACGAAGAATTCTGAATAAGGAATCTGAAATGTTTCCATCGAAGACAAAAATTGAAAATTAGCCTGTGCTAGACACAACACAAATAGGGTAATTTTGAAACACTAATTAAAATAGAATCACAGCAGCAACGCCGCTAAGTTGTACAATAGATATATGCATGTCAAGAAGCAACTCGTGGGGCAAGTGTCAAATATTTATCTTTTAAAGTTATATTGAAAATATTTCTTTGATCCTAAATGTTTTCGAATTAAATTAAATTTGAAGTTAAACGCGTATTGTATATCTCATAGGTATGACCTTTGAGGAAACATTGTGAACACATTGGTTCATGATATAAATAAAAATAATTTTTTACTTGTTCAGAAGAAAATCAAATTAATACGGACGCTTCTTTCGCTTTTTCATGCATCTAGATATGACCCAAAATAGAGAAATTAAAAAAGTCAGAATTAAATTGGATAGAAAGCTGGCCGATTTGGAAATTTCTTGATGCTTCCGAGACGGTACCAAATCAATCGCAGTTAATCATGTATTATATGTATCAACACTACATCAAGGTAAATCAAGTTGAATTTCTTAATCGTCATTCGGACATTTCAATGCACGATCAGTTATAAATGAGGTCATTACAGAGGCTGCCAAAACGGCACAACTTCTTTATACGTTGCTCTAATGGTTTTCAACACTAATAGGAAAAGTTAAGCCACACTACGAAATTAAACACCTCCGAAATGAGATAATATTTAATAATGTTATATGTCTAAAAGCGGATAAAGGAAGAGCTACACTTCTGATGAGTCAATCCGAATATAGTATTAAAATATTAAAATAATTATGTAATTCCGAAGTATGCGATAAATAATAAAAGACAGAACTGATTGTTCTCAAGGGCAAGTAAAATTCTTATTCAATAATACGATAGCCAATGAGGAACTGAATTCTGCACATAGTAACACGCTCATATAAACGGATACAGTTGCATCTACAGTGTATGGTTTGGTTAAATTGCATAAACATGATAGTCCATTAAGAATTACTTTCTACATCAACCGTACCTAAACATATAAAATTTCTAAGTTTCTGAGTCATAGGCTAAGTATATATTCATATTTCTTAAACCATGCATTGTAGAATTCTTATCAATTGGTTCTAATATTTTATAAATGTGTACAAGATGAAGATGATAGGTTAGTAAACTTAAATGAAGTTTATATCTACACAAATATAGAGATACATGAAGCCCTGGATTGTATTAAACATTTCCTTGTTGATCCTCCATTAATGATAGACTGAAAAGGAAAACTGGACACATTTTAGAAATTATGTGTTTATGTATGCTTTCTTCTTATTGTAATTCAGCAAACAAATCTTTAAAAACTTTAGAGGTGTACCAATGTGACAACATTTGTCGGTTCCAATAACAAATATCTTAATGCATTATTTGGAAAATAATCTTATTGATAAGACACCACTGAAGCCTGAATTTACAACACACGGTTCTTAAATAACATTAGTTAGGATAAAATGGTAACATTTTTAAATTTAACGAATCGGATGTGCGAACTTCAATTTACTCATGAATGAGTGATTTATTGTTTTTGGATATCCAGTTAATTAGCAACAGACAAAAATTAGAAAGGGATATTTTTAGGAAGGAGATATTCTCAAGAATCCTTCCCAATTTCAAGTTAAATCGCATAAGTTACAAGCAACACTGTAACTTAGATTCATCGGAAATAAGCCTTAGACTAACAGATACAAAACAGGAAGTTGGAATTAGATAGACTGCACGATATATTCATGTAAAGTTCCCATTGTAGGATTGACAATGACGGAAGTCGAAAGAAAAAATTAATCGTAATTTGAGGAATGTAAAATTTCGAAGATTGAAAGAATATCGTAGAATCAGGTACTACTGGAGTCTAAAATACGCAGGAATGTTAAATCAGTAGCTTTAGAAGGCAATACAAGAACAGTTTTAAGACAGTCGATTACCCTGGACACTAGAGTTCCCGATGAAGAATAAAAAATTGAACTCTTTGGAACATAAGAGTTTATCAAATCCAAAACAAATAATGTAGTCTCATGTATGTTTGTGAAATGACGCGTCCAATCAAGATAAGAGAACATAAAACTGCATACAAGTATAGACATGTCACTAAATCTGATTTTGCCCGTAAAGCGGTGGAGACTAGATATGCTACTGACTGGGATAATTGTAGACGCATGGTGCTATTTAGACTTAACAAAATGACGAGACTGATTGAGTAATCTATCAAAATTAAATCAAGAAATGATAATATGAATGAAAAATCTGTAAAAATCAATACGTTTGATTTGGAATACATCAGTAGCTAATGATAGAAAAAGCCGATGGCACGAATCAAAATTTGAAGGTGGCTCAAGTAAAAAAATTAGGAATATCGGCTTCTATTTGGCATATTAACTCAATACTGGTTAATCATTTATTGATATAAAAATCATTCTGAACTTCTTCCTTTGACTGTTCGTTTATTGTAATTGTATATTATGGTTCTTAATGAGTTGAACGCTCATTGAAGGACTATATATTTTCTTTGTTTATTCATTCGTTAATTAAATTCCATAACATATAGATTGCTGTTTCACTTAGATGGATATACATGATTATTATTTATTCGTTGTACATAGAAGTTATGGGCATACATACCAAATTTACAAGATTTTGACTAGAGGAAGTTCAGTCAGAATTGTAAACGACATAGCTAAAGGAAATATTACACATGTCTCAGTAGCTTGTTACCAAGACTTGTGATGTACAGAGCAAGGAAGAAGGATTCCGAGATGTATTCGCTCGCTTTAAGCTATTACATTGAAAAATATGCGTCAAGAGGCATTAATCATAAGCAAAATTTACGAGCAAACCAGTTATTTCTGACCACTATTTGATATACCACTAGCATAAAACCTTGCCATGAAACAGTCATTGAATTTATTGTAGCGCTGTTAGACAAGGCCACACATTCTGCTCAACAGACAACTGGCACGATGCCTATTATAGGCTTGGCTACTTAAGCCATTTTTAAAATAGGCTTTACTTAATCTTACCCTGTTGGAGATCTATATAAACATTTATTATTATATTAGTGCCATTAACTGACCCTTGGCATTCATGTTCGGCAAGAGCCTTTCGAAGAAACAAGCTTTGCCCTTGTATTAGGCATTTATAGAAATATGGAGCACGTGAAAGAGAACATCGGTCTTGTCGTAGCTGACTCTAATGGTGATATAGAAAAGGTTTTGAAGCTAATCAAAATGGGCGCAGAAGTATATTTTCAAGTAAATAATTTTTGTGAATATCCATGCTTATATCTTCCAATACATTCTTTGTGCTCTTAGATGACGCTCTCAAAATCAATAATATATCAGTTACATATTAAATAAGACGCTTTATGTATGAGGTATTGTGGACCTAGCACCGAATTAGTCCAAATAGTATCAGAGGGATTTACCAAAGTCAGCATGAACAAAACTAATTATAATAATAAATTCATATTTTACAACGAAGGCCATTTGGCTCAACAATTGAAAATATCAAGGTATAAATCAAAATTAGGATTATGTAGGTTTGAATGAGACTGACTAGCCATTGTTAATCAATATAGATAACTGTGGGGCTGGTACAAGATGCGTAAGAAATCTACTGTCTGCAGCCTATAGCAGTGTCATGTCTAGGTAAAAAATGTTGGCTGTGATTACGATAAAATCGACGAATGAATTTATGATGGAATTTAATTTCAACAGAAATGAGAACTTCAGTCTCGAGCATCAAGGATGCATTAACTGCGCAACAATCTCGAGTGAAGTAAACACAATTGGCTAGTGATAATAAAGACAAGATGAAGAGGCCCATAAGGATGGACAGGAAAATCTCGTTACTGCATTATGAGTGTCTAATAAGGAGCATTGATGTGATAAAATGCGTTTAAGACACGAGACAACGAACAAAAGATTAACGTTGTCACAATCTGATGAGGATCTTATGATTTACAGTGGCTTGATATTGCATAACATTAGCACAGTCGATGAGACCGAACCACACTATATGAACAAGTTTCGCTGTTTTAAATCAGGCAACATGCAAAACACAGCACGAACATGTGCTTTCCAATAGAAAATTGATAATTCGCTTAAGTTTCTGAAGGAAACGTTGGCGACTGATGATCTCGCAGATTGTGCTCGTCAGCTTTGATTAAGAGACCATCTGAGAAAAGGAAATTGACTCAAATTCATGGCCACTAGGAATGAATGGTATAATATTCATTGGGGTGCGCGCATATCCATGAATATTACAAAAATATCGATTCCATGTAACGTTGGCCGTTACGTCGGATGAAGTTACTGTCTTATATACTTATTCTGGCAGGATGGATATGTGAAATCAATCTTTGCACACCTTTCTGTCAAATCTGCATCTTTGGGTTTACTTCCCCTTTACTTATCTAATTAAACATGCTTGTATATGCACTGAGTAAGATTGTTGATCAAATTACTGCGCCAATTATCATATTGCCAAATATCGAAAATATGTCAAGTAACTCACCATGTATTGAACCTGGATGGGTTTTAATTTGGACGCGTTTGATGTGCGAATGTTGATTATATTTAAGTAATCATCGATTATACGGATGATAACCAGATTAAATGATCTAGTTTTCGCGCTTGAATAGATTATCAGATGTTCCATCCTTCGGTATGAAGTTATACAGGATCACCCACCACTCACATAAACTATGTGGCTGTAAAGAAAAGATCTGGCTGTTTTTGAACCATAGACTGGCCCGTAGCCATAGAAATTCCGGCCTGATGACCGGCGGACACAAGCTAGCCAGCCTGGGAATCGTGGCACGAACCTTGACGAGACTAAAAGGGACATGGTCATCAACCAGTTTCATGTAAAGCCTCGAGATTTGTCTAATTGCACAGTAACATTTAATGTTAAATGTGTAATGACGAAATGAGAGCAAGCGTGCCAGACACGAAGGGCAAGTTTCGGCTACTGAAGGAAACTTTGGCCATTGAAAACTGGGCAGACAGCGCTCATCAGCTTTGGTTGGCAGACTATCTAGAAGGACATCTCCTCACTAGGAATTGGCGACCTAGTGTTACAATGATTACACACTACATCCGCCGTCGCGCAGTATAAATAGGGTCGTCTGATCTGCTGAACTGTGCAGGGTGGGTAAGCGAAATCGGGCTACTGCAGGTAACTATCTCCCATTCTGCCTCCCTTCCTTCCCTTTCTTCTTCTCAATCTAACAATAACGCTCTTTTAGATACTATGCAAATGGTTGGTGTATAGTATGTTTATATGGCAGTAAAAATTAGTCATAAATAGCTTTTGTATGGTTTTGCATTATGATTATGATTAGGCATTCAAGCTTTCCTAAGCCATCCTACCGCAAGATGGCTCAGTGGTTAGAGCACCAGATTCCGAAGCAGACGTGCCCAGGTTCGATTCCTGTCCGCGGCAAATTCTGGCCAGTACATGAGTTCCCATTAAGGACGAAACCGGTCTACTGGATGAATTGCCTTTTCTACACTATACAATTCTTAGTTTATACTGTCATATGTAAGTAATTAATGGGTCAGGTGTTTATATCAACACCGCAACCTTGATTATAATAAGAATCTAACTAGGCCGTAAGATCATGTGTGCTTTGCATCTCTACTTTCGTTATTTTTAAAGCCGAGTCGAAGCTTGAGGCGTTTAAAATCATAACCTCCGTTGTCTATTCAAATTCCATATATTCCATAGATGGATCTATTAATAAGAGCTCTTCGTTAGACAAACAAATAAAAATCTAACAGCCGGGCTGGTCGGACCACGCATGCCTGAGTTCAATTATCCTGTAGAGCACTCCCTTTCAGCAACCGCCGGTTTGGCATAAGACAGTGACAAATGTTTACCTGAAAACAGTAAAATATCTACAATCAAGTTTGGAAGTAAGGTCCTAGTTAGTCCAAAAAATTATTACTATGTGCTCACTGCAAAAATTGGCATCGCTTTGTAGCAGCGGCGACCTCGCCAATCTGTAGTATTTGCCTTCTTATTAAATGTCTTGCCTAAAATTACCCATTTAACACGGAGATTTTCTCATGGTTATCAAGGGATATAGCGAAAACGGCAAGAAAGTTGTATTGCCGATATCACCTTTCCTTTATGTTGACTTGATCCAGGTTGTGTAGTGCATCATCATATCCAGCCATACAAAAGTCAAAAGTGACTAATGTTTCACTGCCATATAGCCATAAGGAGTGAAAAAAAGTATATAAGTGAATTTAGACAAATTATTAGTGAGATTTACGAGAGAGAGAGAGAGAGAGAGGCAGAGAGAAGGAATACCTCGCTACTATGAGTAAATTTATCAGGATAACTAAGAGAAATGAGGCCAACTAAGCCTCTCATAGTACCATTATGGCCAAGTTAGCATTCGGGCAAGGCGACATCAACATTACAGCTTCCTTGCAGATTTCACTGTATCACATCATAAACAAACCGAACTTCGCAGTTAACTTTGCCCTACTAAGAAAGGAAAGTTACGAAGATGATTCTACTAGACATCTGCAACAATATCGCCACTGAGCTAGATTCGATGCCATATCGCTAAGAGTTTCTAACCAAGAACTATTATGTGCACGAAGACCCCATCCTGGCAGACGAGTGGGTCCTCTACTACCCAATTTCGATGTCAGTGATTTCAATTGCTTCTACCATATCAAAATCTGCCCACCTTGTTTCTTACAGCAATTTGGTGCTGGACGAGAACAGAGCTTTACTAAGCAATCGAAACGAGAACATGTGCAAAACGTGACCGAGCCAACCAAGTTGATGGAGCCTTATTTGTTTTTCTAACGACGAGCACTTATTGTAAGATCCAAAAACACGTCTACGGATGTCAATGTTAGTTATTCGTTGTTGGTAACCAACATGTGCTATACTTCTCAAACGACGATGATCGAATGCCTGTAAGCGTCTCAGATCATCAACTCTAAGACGCCAAGTTTCACTAGCGTATAGTAAGACTGCGCGTACAGATGAATTGTAAACACGACCTTTAAGGCAAAGCTTTCGCGATCCGCATTCTCACCTCGTCGGACATATTGCCTACTTTATTGATAGAGCTCCCAAGATATGTAAACCTGTCAACTATATTTAGATATTCACTCTGCTGTCGCAACGTTGAAGTGAATGGTGGGTGATCCTGTAACAGTATCTTACATTTAGAGGGTGCAAATTTCATACCGAAAGACGGAACAACGTCTGTTAATCTATTCAAGGTGGCCTGGGCAGCATCTTGATTGTCGAATAATAGTACGATATCATCCGCATAGTCAAGATCGACTAGTTTATCGCCCATTATAACTTCAATTCTCGCATCCTGAATGTGTGGGAGTGTTGTTCATAATATTATCGATTACAAAATTAATCAGAAATGTTGAAAGTGGGCAGCTTTGACGAACACAACAGCTGGTTGTAAAGTTGTGCATTAGTTCGTTGTAGACCTTAACGCGACAAGAAGGGTTTGTGTAGAGAGCTTTGTATAATATATCATAGAAAAACGGTGATATGTCTCTGTTCGAGAACTTGCCTTAACGTAAAAATATTATTTATACAACCTCGTCCTGCACGGAATCCGGCCTGTTCTTCTCTTATATGTAATTCACGTGCAGCGCTAAGACGATAATCAAAGCAAATAACTTATATGCGAACGGAGTCAAACTTATACTACGATGGTTATCGCACGAATTACGCTAGACTTTTTGAAGATGGGAATGATGGTCGACTCATTCCAATCAAGTGGTACGGTTTCCTAATTCCATATAGTATGAAAAAGTTTTGTCAACGCTCCTGAAATTATATCGCCACCATCCTTAAGCAATCCTGGAAACAAATCATCGGGGCCTGCGGCTTTGCGGTGTTTAAGAGATAGGATTGCATAGTGTACTTCTAACTCGGATAGTTCTTCGGGACTAACACGCCACCCTGTTAATGCAGAGATGCTTTCGGGAATCGGAACTGACAAGGATGGCCAAGACAATTGCTCTATAAAGTGTTTCGCCTACCTGGAAAGACGACTTATTTTATCGTTTATTAAATCGTTTTTACTATCATTTATAGTTTCACTAACTTTTAATTTTCTCGGACCTGTTGCGCGGATAAGTTGGAACAAACAGCGACTATTACCTGACGCGAAAGCTACTTCTATTTCTTCAGCCTTTCTTGTCCAAAAGTTTTCGAGATCGACTTTTAGACTGCGCTTAAGTTGGCGTCTTATATTGCGACGGGTATTATTATGAGTCGAGTCAGGTGGAATTTGGCGCCTTATTTCGAGTATCTCCATAGATTTTACAGAGAGCCAGTGATTATTTCTACGGGGCCTGCAATGCCACATACAGTAGAACCTGCATTGTGCATAGTGGAACTTATCTTGGACCAAAGTATATTCGGATTTTCGCCATTCAGACCAGTTAGATTAGACTTTAGAATATTTTCATAATTTTGTCGGAAGGACGGTTGTTCGAGTTTGCCTACATCAATTTGAGGTTTATTCTTAATTATTTTCCCGGAAAATTTTAGTGAAAATCTACAACGGATAAGTGCATGGTCCAAGTCGACATAAGTGTTCCAAAAAGAACGACAATCCTGGATGCAACCACGCAATCTATAACTAATTGCTACATGATCTATTTGAGTCCACCGTTGTCCGGCTGCTGGAGGACGCCATGTAGCACAACGTTTAACACTACGCCTGAAGTTTGAACTACTTAAATATAGTCTATGTTCAGCGCAGCAATCCACAAGCCGTTCACCATTATCGTTGCGCGTCGAGCTTAAATTGTATCTTCCACCTAAATGAAATTCTGTTACTTAAGCCACGAACTTGACCATTCATATAATCCATAACCAGGACTATATCTGAACTCCGTGCTATACTTAATAAGGAGCTTAATTCGGAGTAAAAAGCGTCCTTGCTTTCGTATATGCTGCAATCAGTATGAGCATTTGCAGATACAACGAAGAGACAACGATGATAACGGTTATTTGCTTTAATTTTTGTAGATGTATTTAAACCTGCCGCACACAGTCGACTATTTAAAGGGGTCCAATCAATTAAGCAAGCTTCAGCCCGCGCGCCAAGGGCAATACCAACGCCACATTTACCGGCTTGAGAGAACTCTGTGGAACCAGATGTTCGAAGCCAATAACGCGTAGATAGGGATGGTGCAACCAGTTCTGTAATGCGCGTAGGATCCTGTATTCTGGTTTCAGATACGCAACATATGTCGATTTCTAATTTATCCAACGTACGAGCAAGAGATTCTTGTTTTTTTAATGTTCTCACATTAAAACCTAACCTAGGTTTAATGAATGATCGTCTACTAGAACCATTTTCGATATTTGGCAACCTGGTATTGGGCTCAGTGTTTTTATCTAAACCAACACTGATTTATAGTATCTAAAAGAGTGTTATTGTTAGATTGAGAAGAGGAAGGGGAAGGAAAGGAGGCAGAATCGGAGATAGAGTTGCCTGCAGTAGCCTGTTTTCGCTTATCCACCCTGCACGGCTCAGCAGATAAGGCGACCCTTTTTATACTGTGCGACGGCCGATGCAGTATGTAATTATTGTAAGTTGTACTTGTCATGGTTATATGTGGACTGTAAAAGAACACTAGGTCGCCCATTCCTAGTGATGGTTTTTATTCTGAGTTTTCCTTCTCCTAGATAGTCTGCCAACCAAGGCTGATGAGCACTATCTTCCCAGATGCCAGTGGCCAGTTTCCTTCAGCAGCCGAAACTTGCCCTTCACGTCTGGAACGCTTGCTCTCATTCCGTCACTACACATTTTTTTTAAATTTACAGAACAGTTAGACCAATCTTGAGGCTTCACATGAAACGAGATGATGGCTGCGTCCCTTTATGACCCGGCAAAGCTCATGCTACCAATCCCGGGTTGATTTGCTTGAGCCCGCCGGTGTAGTGCAGATATCTATGTGGCCTCGTCCGTGTAGGCATCTACATCTAGGCTCGATCCACACAAACCTTATTTAAAATCTTTTATCATTTTAGTTTCAAACATTCAGTTTTGCAATGTTATTACTCTAATGTTTATTATAAAATTTGTTTTTCTTCTGGTTTGCGACAATTGAGAACCACTTTTACTTCTTAAGACGATATTGCTCCAACATGAATTAAGATGTCATGTCAGTCTGCATAAACTGGTGATGTAATTAATTAACGCACGGAGTGCTAGCACCACGATATTTCTTTCCACTTGGAGCTGATTTCCTAACAGATCTTTTAAATCATAATAGCCATTTATTCCACCAACTTGAAATATTCTGAAGGGAGATCGTATATATCCGCGGATTATTGGGCTCCCACGAAATTTCAAGACAGTCACTTAAACAAACAAGAGTTCCGCTGTCCAAATAATAAATTTGAGGGTCAAGTTCATCACAAATTACGCTTTATCATGCTATTGTTTGATGAAATTAAGAAGTTTGACGATCTGCGCTGTAGAAACTTAAGAAACCCATATTCTCTTATCAAAACGATCACTAATAATACCAAGGATATAAGAATACAATTTGTAATATTTTAATTTAAGCGTATATTTCAACTCATCCGCTAGGTAGCTAGACAAGACTCTGAAACGTATGGAAAACTTTTGCGGTAGTAGAGACAGTCAAAATGATTTCAGGGTTCAGCGTCAAAATTCAAGCGAAGGCTTGTTTAATCTTTTCTTAACGTTCCAGATGCCGCTTAGCTACCGGTAGCCCAGCCTAAGTATGTGCGTTCCCCAGTAGTTGCTACACATTAGAATCTGATTTCAGTAAACATGAACCGAGGATAACCTTTGTCTAATTACTAAAATACGGTCGACCTAAGTGTGATAAAACATCTTTCTACCTCAATGGTCTACATCGCTAATCCCTTTGGCAATACATTAGCGGTACTGAAACGTTAAGTTTATCAGCACAAAATTAAAACTTGAAGATCGTCACCTCTTTTATCATAGTGGTCTGACATCATTTGGTACTGAAATTGACAAATGCATAAGGATCACTGACGCCCAATTAAGCCAAAGGCCGCTCTTGATAGTTCTTCAAAGAAATTCCATCAAATAGAACAAAAGTTTTGATACATAAAATAAGAAAAGTTCAAGAACCGGGTTACTTATAAGGAACCTGGCATAAACTAAATACAAATATTCAACTTAGTAATCAATTGAGACTGGCTGCAGTACCGCGTATCAGATAAGAAACTCCATATTCCACCTCATCATTCTTCATCGTCCATCGAGAAAGTCAAACTCTAAAATTCTTAGAAACGGATTAACTGTACACTAAAATAAGCGGAGAAAAAACAGCGAGTGGTTTTATGAATCAATCAAGCGTACACTTGTATTGTGTTCTGGAAGAAGAGGAATTTTCGTCAACTTGTTACCGAGAATGAAGCATCTAAATTGAAGTTTACTCTATACATATAAACACTAGAGCTATATGCAGAATTACTCTAGATAGTATAAATAATATTCCGAGCAATATTTGCATCAAAATCTACCACAATGGCAATAATAATAAATGCATAAAGTCCAAATTCTGGGGGAAAACTCCTGTAGAGGAAGATATTACCTCATACATAAAAGTCTTACCTTTGTCAGGACACTGTTTACACGCTGTTTTACTATGCAAACGTAGGACTAAGCATGGACATTTCTATAAACAATGATTAATTATTTTAGTAAACAAATAACGAAGTTAAATATGTAAGAATTGTGTATTTGTTAGTTTTTGAGTTGTCTGTTCTGTGTGCTGAACACAAAATGATCTCTGTTAACTTTTAACAACTTTCTGGTTTTATAATTATTATTTTGATTTTAGTAATAAATTTGTGATACAACGAGAATACGTCATTTATTTACGGGTATTATTCACCGTGATTAAGATGGAGGCTATTCTTAAATTTTGAGGACAACTGATAATTTAGTTCACGAGGAACTTAAGTGTTCCAAATTAGATTATCATACCGTATATATGGATTTTCCGGACCTGGTATCTCAGAGGCTCTCTTATGGCAGTGACCAAAGGGCCTCTATACTCCCAACCGGAAAACGAAAACAGAGATAAGGCAAACGGATATGGCATAACAAGTGTATAAGATTGCGTTTCAAACATGAAAACAATGAAATAGGATTAGCATTAAATAAGAAATTAGTTAACTATAATAAATTTTAAGATAAACATATCAGAAACAAGAATATTACAACAGACTAACCTACGTCGCATGAAAAGATACTATATAAGCACAATTCAGACTAATTATTTAAAAATATAATGTAACGACTATTTTACTGAAAATTATTCTAAAATGATTAACATAAGCATAAATTGTAAAAAGCCTTTTTGTTATTTTATTGATTTTAAAATGGGAGTTGCTCCAAAAACTAAATACCAATCTAAATTTTTTTTGCAGAAATGTTATATGTTATAACCCCACATTTCATGTTAGTTTTAAAAATCCAGCAAAAATTATCCGACCGCGTAACATTTCTCTGCAACCCCACTGTAACGACACAAATCAATCGCCGACATATTGCGTAAATTAGATTCAAATTTATTTACGTTGCACCAATGAGAAAAAAGCAAATTGCCGTTTATCCACGTTTAACCACGTGTAACCAATAGTATGCAAGTACACACATTGATGCGGGATACCGGAGAGACGAGCCAATTGAGTGCAGGACCTGCAGGACACCATCCACAACGCGATCACAGCTCAACCACGGGAGCGAAAACTCAACCAGAGTCCACCCAAGGCTCTAGGACATCTTCAACTCTGAAGACTTCAAGCGAACGCATTACCAGGCCCCTTTTAAGGGCCCCCATATCAGTAACTTATCTCTATTCAGAGCACCTTAACCGAGTTTGTAACGTCGTACGGCATTTACTTGAAGCCAGGGCGTTTACAAAATTGGCGACCGCGCCAGGATATTGATTATTGTTCTGATTTTTTTGGTATAAATAAAATTGACTTCCTTTTCATCTATTTGGGGTAAAAATCGATTAAGATTTGCGTGATCGTGGTCATCTGTGAATTTTTTTTGGTATATATATATATATATATATATATATATATATTCGTGGTTTGTGTTGGGGGATATAATAATAATAGATTGACATTTGTGTTTTCTTTACCCTGATCGTGGATTTAAATCTGGGATATATTCGTGTGGGGATAATAATAACACATCGGCATCAAAGGCCAACGGGTCCTTTGTTCATCTTTTCTACGTACAAAACGGCACCGTACGTACTCAACAACTCAACTTCGGATTTTTGGAAACAGTGACTTTTTTGTTCTGCTCTTATTCAACTGTGAAAGCTGTTTGTGGGTAAGCGTTTCGTTAAAGTATATTTATATATTTTCATATTGCTTTTAATTTATGCTTTTAAGATCCCGTAAGATTGTTAAAATGTCAGGTCCAATTTTAGATATTGATGTTCCTGTTTGGGATGGAGATAGTGAGCTATTCTTTATGCGCGTAGACTCCGCTTTCTCCCCGTTTCCTGATTATGACAGTCATCAAAAACTGTCGAAGGTTTTTGCTAAACTACCTTCTGAATTGCAGCGACGGATTTATCCTAAGCTTGAGGCCATTAGGAAGCTACCTAATCCCATTTTGGGCCTACAAAACGAGGTAGAATCCTTGCTTGGACCCACGGAAACTGAGCAGATAATAAACAAATATGCGCAGTTAGATATGCTAAATCTTGGCCCCATAGAAATACTGAGGGAATTACGGAAACGTTGGTATAAAACCAACATTTCTGACCATGAGGCTAAGGTTGTTTTTATTAACAATCTTCCTCAAACATTAAAACTCTTTGCCAGACAGCTCCCCAACACTCTCTCTATAGATGACTTATCTGAGAGATGTGAGTTAGAATATAGGGTTTTGGAACCCAAAGTGAATCCACCATCCTTTTCTTCACCCCTGCAAGATGATAGAATCTCCTCTTTAGAGAGAACAGTGGCGAACATGGCCAAAGTTCTAGAAGGATTGGCCATTACCAAATCCGAGATAAATCAAGTGAATGCTCGACCAAAATTCGTTTCCAAGTCAAATTATAATGGTAGGCGGCGATCGAGATCTCCGCAATCATTTAATAAATATGCTCCAAAGAACTGGTGTTATAACCACCAGAAGTTTTTTATGCTTGCCAAGTTTGTCTTTGTCGTTCCGAAGAAATTCCGAATGAGTGTCAATTTCCACAGCTGACGGAGAGGACAACAGACCGCAGGCAAAAGGGTGCATCAGTATCGGGAAACGTCTGGCGCAGGAAGTAGAAGACCGTACTTTCTGCACATCAACGGAATCAACGGCGCTACAGGGAAGAAGCCAACTACAATCCGACATCCCTGTCGACTCTTTTCGTCCACGCCGAATTTTTCACAATGCCGGTCGCAATCACCAGCCTACTTGTTTGCATGACCCGGCCAAACAGCCAAACGAACTTCTGCACCTTCTTGATTTCAAAACTGGCGAAGAGTACATCGTAGACACAGGTGCGGCAGTCTCAGTTCTCAAAGGTGATTCAATGGCCGAAATGTCGTTAGGCGTTCTTCTCGCAACAGCTACAGGCGAGCCCATACCAACTTATGGCTGCCAATACCGCACACACAACATAGGTCTACGACGTGAATTTTCCCACAACTTCATCATTGCCAAGGTCTCACATAATATAATAGGCCTTGATTTCCTTATGAAATTTCGGCTCATTGTTGATTTTGCCAATCAAAAGATCATCGACCCTCCACCGGACTTGAGCAAAGTTTTTGGACACTTGCCTCCGAGCATTTGGAGTTACAGGTCATTCAGTCAACCCCAGTGCATCATTCAGCAGAGATATCAGCAGCTCTTCGAAAATACAAATCGCTTTTCGATCTTAACACGTCAGAGCTACGAGTCTCCAACACGATGCATCATATCGTCACAGAAGGACAACCTATTACACTCAAGAAGCGACCACTGGCTCCTGCTAAGCTGAAAGCTGCCCAAGAAGAATTCTCAAGGCTTTTTGAAGAGGGAATCATCAGACCATCGAAAAGTTCATGGGCGTCACCACTGAACTTAGTCTCAAAATCAAACGGATCGTACAGAGCCTGTGGAGACTACCGTAAGCTAAATTCAGTGACAAAATCTGATGCATATCCCATTCCAAATATCAACACGTTACTTGAAAAACTCAACGGCAGCAATTTCTTCTCAGTGATTGACCTCAGACAAGCGTACCATCACATACCGGTAGCACCAGAGGATATCGAGAAAACTGCAGTCATCACTCCATTTGGCCTTTTTGAATATCTTTACATGCCTTTTGGACTTAAGTGTGCTACTCAGACATTTCAAAGTTTCATAGACAACATACTTCGCGACGACTCTGCTTATTGTATGTCATATCTCGATGACATTATGGTATTCAGTCCAGATCTAGAATCTCATGCGAAACATCTACGAAATGTCCTCTCACGCTTATCCAACCACGGACTCAAGATCAACTGTGACAAGACGCAGATTGCAACTTTATCCGTCGACTTCTTAGGGCATCGTATCACGGCCCAAGGTATTCAACCGTTGCCGTCAAAGACGAATTCAATCAAGAATATCAAGTCACCAAGGACTTCGAGCGATTTGCAGAAAATCCTGGGAGTACTAAACTATTATCGCAAGTTCCTTCCAGGCCTTTCAAAACAACTTTATCCTTTGTGCAGGCACCTGCGGAACCGAAAAGGACTTAGCAAGAATTCCATCATTGTTGGTCATCCGAAGACGAGAAATTACTTCGACTTGCCATCAACTTGTTAGCAAATGCCACAATGCTAACGCATCCAGATTTCGAAAAGCCATTTCTACTCACGACAGATGCTTCTGAATTCGCTATTGGAGCCACTTTGGAACAAGAGATCAACGGAGTTCGGAAGCCTATCAGTTTCTACTCGCGTACTCTCCAACCAGTAGAAACGAGGTACGACACTTTCGGCCGCGAACTTCTCGCCATCCACGACGCAGTGCGCCATTTTATCAGCATCATTGGCAGTAGCAGATTTGTTATTTTCACAGATCATGCACCACTAGTTAGCGCACTTCGAAACGCAACTTCATCTATCGCCAAGTACCCTGCCAGAGTGGGAAGACAGCTTTCTCGTCTAAGCGAATGGCAATTTGACGTCTTTCACGTCAAGGGCAAACAGAACTTCATTGCAGATGCCCTGTCTAGGCCAGACGTCTCTCTACAACCACCTTCGCCGTCACCATTCACTGTCAACTCTGTGGCACTCAGTGAACCTGCACTAACGCCAACTCTCCTGCGAACTGAACAACGCGGTGACATTCACATTCGAAGATCAATAGCCCGTCACCCAACCAAGTTCATATGCCGTCTGTGGGAAGGCTTACCAATTGTTTACTTCACGGGTACGCAGCCCAACAAGCCAGTTCTGCCGACCAGCCTTCAGAGAAAGGTTTTCGATTCAATTCACTCAATTTCTCACCCAGGAAGGCAAGCGGCTGTCCGACTTATTACAGATCGTTTCTGGGGTCACAGACTTAGGCAGAATGTTAAACGATGGGTCTCCGAGTGTGCTATTTGTCAAAAAAACAAGATCACACGACACACTCGTTCTAAGTTGCAACATTTTCGATCTACTTCTCGCCCAGCCATCGCCCACATCGACATAGTTCATCTGACAAAGGTTCAAGGTTTCAGCTACCTTCTAACTATGATCGATAGATTTACACGGCGGCCTGCGGCATTACCTCTTGGCACCATTTCTGCAGACGAAGTAACTAACGGTTTTATCTCTGCATGGATATCCAATTACGGTGTTTCCAATGAGGTCATCACGGACAGAGGCACTTGCTTCTCATCTGATCGTTTCAAAACCACCTTGCGGTACATGGGATGCATCTTACGCCAGACAACTGCCTACCATCCCCAAGCTAATGGCATGGTAGAGAGAATGCATAGGGAACTCAAAGCAGCTTTAGCATCCTCGTCCATTAATGGCAACTGTGTCGATGCACTACCTTTAGTTCTGCTGGCCATGCGTTCTCGTACTCGAGAATCCATTAAAACGTCTGTGTCACAACTCTTGTATGGCATGGATCTACGCCTGCCTAGTCAGCTCCCACGTCTACTACCGGCACAAGATGACCCACAAAACGAAGCTACCCGCCTTCGACTTCATTTCGGTAACATGTCCGAACAGCAGCCGAGACACACGCCTCGTCCAGTCTTCGTTCACCCACAGCTCCACAGCTGTAAGAGAGTACTCGTTCGCAACAATAATGCTGTTGCACCACTACAACCCAAGTATCGCGGTCCTTACCCGATTTTACTAAGACAGACAAAATACTTTATCATTATGCAAGGCGCTACACTGACATCAGTAAGCATAGACAGGTTAAAACCGTTTATCGAACCACCTGATCCTGAGAGCGTTCAACCTTTCTACACACGTCTCAGGCTCCGTCTGCCCACAATCTCAACCTGCTTTGTATAACGCGTAATTAATTTTTTTTAAACATTAACATTTAACTATAAAATTTTTTTAACCTTACGTTAATTTTTAGTATTTGTCTCACGTGGTATAACCAGCTGTTCTTAGCTAACAATTGTGTAGCATTTTTGAACAGTTCTTTGGTATTATGCCATCTCTGAGGCAATGTTCGTGTACATATTTTATGCAATTACCTTTGATTTTAATGTATATATTTTTACATTATAATGTATTTCTCACACATGACATTACACTGCCTATTTTGGTATGACCAGCTACTTAGAGCTAACGCTTTCGTGTAGCAACACTAAGTAGTGATCAGCTTCATATCATGGTACAGGCCACTTTCAATGCATATCTCAACTTTATCTATTTCACAAAGACCACTCTACAAATGTCATGACCACAACGTCGAGCACTCTAGCTCCTTTGGTCGTATACAAACACATTGACAACGATCCAACCTGCTTAGGTTTTAACTTAAACCTAGCAAATTCAGAGGCGATTTACCTCGAAATCTTCACGCTGCGGCTCCAAAAACTTACACTGCTCTATTTTTGCCTCGCGTGCTATGACCGTCCACTAGAGCTAACAATTTGTGTAGCAATTCCTAGTGGTTACCTGGCATCATATCATTGTTGAAGCAACCAACAAGCATATTTAAGCCCAGCACTTATGGTTCATCATATTTTTGCTTAACTTGGTTCGAACTCTGTCATGCATTTCTTATCTAGCCTCGCAGAGAGGAATATTTTTTCTTTTTTTCAGAGAGGAAAGTGTTGTAACGACACAAATCAATCGCCGACATATTGCGTAAATTAAATTCAAATTTATTTACGTTGCACCAATGAGAAAAAAGCAAATTGCTGTTTAACCACGTTTAACCACGTTTAACCAATAGTATGCAAGTAGACATATTGCATGCTATTTAAGCACGGTAATTTACCATGCTAGTCTGTTGTGGCATTTGCCTTCTACCTGCTTCACGCGTGTGTGTTCTGTCGGTTGTCAATACGTGTGCGTTCTGTCGGCTGTCAATACCTACGCTGGTGATTTGATAGTTTCACCAACAACTAACTACATCCGTGACTCATCTTGATGCGGGATACCGGAGAGACGAGCCAACTGAGTGCAGGACCTGCAGGACACCATACACAACGCGATTACAGCTCAACCACGGGAGCGACGACTCAACCAGAGTCCACCTAAGGCTCTAGGACATCTTCAACTCTGAAGACTTCAAGCGAACGCATTACCAGGCCCTCTTAAGGGCCCCCATATCAGTAACTAATCTCTATTCAGAGCACCTTAACCGAGTTTGTAACGTCGTACGGCATTTACTTGAAGCCGGGGCGTTTACACCACGGCTAGATTGTTGTGCAGTGTAACTAATAAGTCAGAAAGTGGTGAGCTGGTAAGCATTGTTGTTTGTGGTCTTTAATAGAGCCCGGGAGAAATTCTCTGAAAATTGCTTCAGATTTGACGCTCCAGTCCTATTAGCTGATGAGAGCTCTATTGACGCCAAGTCAGATTCAGTATAAGTGTGCTTATAGAAGACTGATAAAATATTTTTCTCACCTATATTTATTAAGTTCATGCTTACGAGTTCTTGTCCCATGGTATCAGTATCCACAAATTTAACATAAGTCACTATGTTAATCACAACTAAATATATAATTAATTAGTAAGTAAAAGGCGAAAGGCAGTGTACTTTTCACGCAACACTGCATCATAATATTTTACCTGGAAAGAGATTAGACGGGAAAAACATAATTTTTAAATTACTTGAACATGAAAAATCCTAATATGCACAAACGAAAACGGAAACTAAACTGTTCAGGATTATATTGTGTAGATCAAAATTCGTAAATTCAAACCGAGATATAGAATAGCAAATAAAATTTGATAGAGAAAATGATGCCAGGCAGATACAGAATACAGAAAGACAAAATTACGCGTAATTCATATGTATATATACTGCAAAGGATATGAGGAAAGCATTTTCTAGAAATGAAACTAACATTTTCTACTATAGGGATATTCGCTTCAATCAGCTACGGTGGTTTAAATTTTTCAATAATTGTTACTTTAATTCTGAATGAGGAAATATCTACCCAACATTAGCCACCACCTCAAAAAAGGCGTCTAGTATTAGTCGTAATCCTTTTTCTTCGTCTGACGTTTATATTTTTCTGAGAGAATTGTTCAAACGGGTGCCCCTGACGTGGACGTTGCGCCCTGTTTAATATCAAATTTTACTGCTGGTACGTCTGACGATGATGGATAATGATGGTTTTGACTTTTGTGCCTGCTACCTAATATTGCACACATCAGACTTGTCCAAGGAGCGATAGTCTTTTATCTCATCAGTTCCTCCACTTGCATCGTCAATACGGATATACTGGGAAATGCAACGGCTAATAGTAACAATCCTTAAACTGATGAAAGTTTAAGTAATTATCAAAATGTAGTGCTGCAGTAAACACAGCAAAAAGCTCTTTACCAAAAGTATAATACCTATTTTCTCGGCCATGAAGCTTTCGGCTATAAAGCCCAATTGGTCTTACTATATCCTTGTCTCTTTGCTGAAGCACCACCCCTATTTCAACATTTGAGGCATCTGTAATTAGGTCAAATTTCTTCTCCCTATCTACAGGTGCTAGGATGGTAATGTTACTTAGCATTAAACTAGCCGTATAGAAATTTTTTCGGACTCCTTGATTTGGCTCTTATCGCGTGTGAGGTGGAGTGTTAGTTATCCTTAAATTCCGACTAAACATGGAATGAACCGTCGATAATAGCTAATCATACCAAAGAACCTTCGCAGTTGGCGCATGGGACGGGGCTCCGTTACGTTCATCATGGATTGAATATTATCTTACATAGGTTTAATTCAGTCTCTGGAAAGTATATGTCCAAAATATTTAATCTAAGAGCATTCAAGTTTGCACTTATTGGGTTTGATCACAAATCAATATTGTTTCAGCCGAGTCAAAACCGTCTCCAAATGCTTACGATTTTCATAACGCGATCGACCGAAATAAATTATCTCGTTTATATGCACTATCGTAAATGGACAATACTGTACGAATTCTCCAGTCAAACGCTACAATGTCTACCTGGCATTTGCACACCAAAGGGCATTCCAAAAAGTTCATGCGAAGCACCTCCTGGAAATCTGTTTCCAGGGAATAGTATAGATCTTTCGTCCATCGGTATCCAATAGAAACCTTTCTGGAGATCTAAAGTTGAATAAACTTCATATCCAATTGTCTCGTATCAGAGTAATCTGGTTAGGGAGAGGATAAGAATCATCCTTATTCACTGAGTTTTATAGACGATAATTTCCACAAACCATCCATTTTCCCGATTAAGGTTTGGGAACCATCACTACTGGGGAAGTAATATTGGAATTTGACCTCCTAAAAATTCCCTCTTTGCGCAATTTGTGAAATTCAGTTAAAGCAATCTGTTGCTTATGTTGTGCCAACGGTTGGGCCTTGGGTGTATCAAGCAACTGAGCCATCATACCTATTAGGGGCTCTACTCGTGATGTAAATCCATTTCACTTGGAAATAATAGGTTGAAACACTGCGAGGTCTTTCTTGATGAAATCGACAAAGTCACTTGCGAATATGGGACGATGTAAACGTACTGATCTAACCGCTGAAGTATCACACTTCGTGTGTTTTAACACTCCTTTGACTTCTCCGATTGTCTTAGTTTTGGGATTGAATGTCAAATTAAAATGAGTCAAGAAACCCATCCCAATGAAGTGTTCTTTCACATCAGCCACCAGAAAATTTAACTTATAAGAAGATTTCTGTCCCAAAGTTACCCACAGTTCTTTCATTCCCATAACTTCTATCAGACTACTATTGGCAGCTCATTGTTGATTAAAAAAATTTGGGGAAATCTGCTTCCACCACATCTGACCTAACTAAGCTTAATTCTGCACCTGTATCTATGAGAAACCACAGACCAGTGTAGAGAAAGATAATTCCTCCGAGAAAATTAAAGTAACAATTATTGATAAATTTAAACCACTGTGGCTGATTAAACGAATATTATTAAAAAAAAACATTCGTTTAATTACTAGAAAATCCTTGTTTAAATACTTTGCAGTTTATATTCTTTTGAATTGCGCGTAATTCGAGTTTCGGTATTCTGTAACTGTAAGAGTGTGACTTGCTCTAGCAAGCTGCATTTGACATTTTATTTCTCTATTTCGAATTTTACAAATCTTGATCTTCCCAATATTATCCTGAAACTAATTTGTGTTCTGAATCTTACATATTGGAAATGTTCAGGAACAGGTAATGTAATAATTCTGTTTTTCTTGTCTAATTTCTTTCCAGGTTATTGACTCGGGTGCATTGTTACGTAAGAAGTATACAGTCGTTTGCCAATTACTGAATTAATGAAATATATGTATTTATATTTGATTAACATGTCACACTGACAATTTAGCACAAGATGTTTTACCCATGAACTTAGTAGGTTTGCAAGGGAATACTAACTTATCAGACTCATATAGGTATATTAAGACTGAATCCGACTTGGCGACTATGGGGTCTTCATTAGCAAATAGAGTTGCAGTCTCTACACCAGTCAATTGATCTCTTATAATGAATTTATTGTTGGATGATCCGGTAACGTTTCAAGATCTCCGCTTAAACAGAATCTAAACCATTTCCCGTCTGTTTTGGTGCTCTGTCCTATTGTCAAACATTTATAGGCACAACAAGGTATCTTCGCAATGGAACCCCCTTACGGCTCATACTTACTTGAGTTTTATGATTTTCCCAGTAGAAAATTTCTCTCTGCCGGTTTGCTGCAGCCTTCTCCTTGACACTGATCATATAGTTTTCTCATCAATATCTATTATATTCATGCCTACAACTCTCTGCACCATTTTATCAGTGTCATCAAATTTAAGATTAGCCTCCATGTTAATCATATCTAAATATATAATTTAAAAATCAAGTAATAGGTGAAGGACTGTGTATTCTATACGCAACACTGCACCCGAAAATTAAACATGGAAAGCGATTCCACGTAATAAACAGAATTATCAAATTACATATTCCTGAACGATCCAAAAATCCACACATGAAAACGGAAACTAATTTGTTCAGCATTTCATTGTGAAGATCAAAATTCGTAAATCTGAACCGAGATATAGAATGGCAAATGAAAATTGATAGATAAAATTACGCCAGACAGGTACAGAATAGAGAAAAACAAAATTATACATAATTCAAATTTATATATACTGCAAAGGATTCAAGGAAAGAATTTTCTATAAATGAAACTAATATTTTCTATTTTAGTGATATCCGTTTCAATCAGCTACGGCGGTTTAAACTTTTCAACAATTGTTACTTTAATTTTGACCGAGGATATATCTTTCTCTACATGAGAATTTGTGAGTCTTGCCTGGTACTTTGTGTCCTGTTCGTTGGCTAGTGTTTCTCTGAGTTGATGTACATGAACACGTTGAATTGGGGAAGCAGGATGTTTAATTTCGGTTCAAAGACATTGACTAGTTTTGTTGATGATGTGCAACAACACCCAGGTGGCTAGCACATGTTATAGTTTGATTAATTATTAATAAATTACGCATAACTGGAAGCGCAACAACAAGACGATTGCAGTGACTGACGACTAGTCGTTTTGCTTACACAGCGTGGTAAATGCAAGACAACAGGAGAAGATAGACAGTACAGCAAAAAAAGTGACAGGAGTGTGCAGATCAGAGTGTTGTGTAGTAATTGCATCGCGATTAAAAAATCTAAAGACATACGTATTTGGTTTACGGATTGCGCGCTCTCAATGATCCAGCATATTTAATTTAAATCTGTTTAAAAAAGTTGGCGAATTAAATTGAATCATTACATCTTTAAATGTGACTGCATATATGTGTAATTCTTCAGGCAGACTGCCGTACAATGTTACATAAGGCGTCCAAGTAAACATAATTTTAGTGGCCATGAAGTACAACGTGAAAAATATTTACAGGCAAATGACGTGTATAGGATAGCACTAAAATAGAGGCGCGTGTTTATAAGTCCATTTGACGCCTGCAATGTGTGTTGTATAATACCGTAATGCAGATGCACATAATACAATAGATAAGCAGAAACAGGATATCGCAATTGCCTTGGTGTGTTTTTCATACGGTATCTGCAGCAACGCAGTGGCTGACAATCGTGGATATCCAATCACTAATTTAAGGCCTCACAATTGCCTAAAATTTCAGAAGCAAGAATTGGCGTGACTGACGGCAAAATGTTAGTGTAAAAAGTTGTGCAAAATATCATGTGGAGAGAGAAAGAGATTTTCTGTCGTTCAATACTTTTCTCTCCTTAGTACCAACTGGGCCATACTGTGGAAGAACTTTTATTTCTGATTTTGTTTAAACAGATTTAGTCAGTTAAATCACTCAAATCTGTTTACGTCAAACTGTACAAGTCAATTTTGATTCTGATTTTATGGAAGCAGATTTGATTCTGATTTTGTAAAAGCACATTTTGTCAGTTTTCTGTAAAACTGTTTACGTTAAAACTGTGGAAGCAGATTTTGATTCTGATTTTTTGGAAGCAAGTTTCGTCCACGTATAACTGTGAAAGAAGATTTGTGTAAGCGTTTTGTTATTATTTATTATTTATGGGGCACGTATGCTTTAAATTTTAACATTGCTTTTTGCATTTTATTTCGCTTAATTTGAATATATGAATTTATGCTTTAAGAACCCTGTAGGATTATTAGAATATTAGGTCTAATTTTGGATGTTGATGTCCTTGTATGGGATGGAGAATGTGAATTATTTTTTATGTGCGTAGACCGCTTTCTCTCTGTTTCCAGATTGTAACAGTCATCAAAAATCTTTCATAGGTTGTCGCAAAACTAACTTCAGAATTGCAGCGACGGATTTATCCGAAGCTTGAGGCCATTAGGATACTACCTATTTTCATTTTGGACCTCCAAAATGAAGTGGTGGAATCAACTGAGCACACTAACTACTTTCCCAACCAAACCACGAAATAGCAGTAGGCGGCGATCTAGATCCCAGCAATCTTTTAATAAATATGCCACAGAGAACTGGTGCTATAATGAACAGAAGTTTCTTATTCATGTCAATTCTGTTTTCTGCCGTTCGGAATTATTCTCAAATGCGGGACTGCCTTTAGAAAACAGGCACAGTGGAGCTTCAGGATCGGAAAACCTATGGCGCAAAAAGAAGACCGTACTTCCTGCAAATCAACGGCATCAATGGCGTCACTGGGAAACAATCTTATAATCTGATATACTCATTGACACTTTTTGTCCACACCGAATATGCCACATATACAGAAAAACTGACAATGTTATTCGTAATGACCAGCCTACTTGTTTTTATGACCCCGCCAAACAACCCAACGAAATTCTGCATCTTATCGATTTCAGAACTGGCGAAGTATTCATCTTAGACACAGGTACAGCAATATCAGTTCTCAAGGGTTTACATCGAACAGCTACAAGGGAGCCCATAACTACTTATGGCCGCTGGCATCGCACACTCAACATAGGTTAATGGCGCGAATTTAATCACAACTTCATCGTCAATAAGGTCTCACACAACATAACAGGTCTTGATTTCCTGTTGAAATATCGGCTCATTGTTGAACTTGCCAATCAAAAGATCATCGACCCATTCACCGGACTTGAGCAAAGTTATTGGACACTTGCCTCCCCAATGCATCATTCAGCAGAGATAACAGCAGCTCTTCGAGAACACAGCAAGTCAGATCTACGAGTCTCCAACACGATGCACAATATCGTCACAGCAGAACAACCTATTGCACTCAAAAAACGACCGTTAGCCCCTGCCTAGCTGAAAGTTTCCAAAGAGGAATTTTCAAGACTATTGAGGGGAATCTTCAGAGTATCAAAAAGGTCATGGGCGTCACCACTGCACATAGTCTCCAAATCAAACGGACAGTACCTCTGCATTGTGGAGATTATCGCATGTTAAATTCACTGACAAAATCCTGTGCATATCCTATTCCAAATATTAACACCTTACGTAAAATAACTCAGCGGTAGCAATTTATCCTCAGTGATTGACATCATACAAGCCTACCATCACATTCCGGTATCGCCAGAAGGTATTTAAAAACTGCGGTCATTACACCATTTGGCTATTCAAATACCTCTACATGCTTTTTGTCTCAAGTGTGCTACTCAGACATTTCAAAGATTTATGGACAATATACTTCGCGACGCCGCCGCTTACTCTGTGTCATATCTCGATGGCATAATGGTTTTCAGTCCAGACTTATAATCTCATGCCAGGCATTTACGAAGTGTCCTCTCACACTTATGCAACCACGGACTCAAGACCAACTGTGACAAGACGCAGATTGCAACTACATGCGTGGATTTCCTGGGGCATCGTATCACACTACAAATTGTTTAAACTTTACCATCGAACGAAAATTCAATCAAGAATATCAAGTCACCAAAATCTCTAAAGGAGATGCAGAAAATTTTGTGAGTCATTAACTTCTATCGCAAGTACCTTCCCGGCACATCAAGACAACTTTATCCGTTGTGTATGCACCTGCGGAATCGAAATGATTTAGCAAGAAATCCATCATTTCTTGGTCATCTATAAACGAGGAATTAATTCGTCACGCCTTCAACACGTTATCAAATGCTACTAAAGATGCTTCTGAGGCCACATTGGAACAAGAGATCGACGGAGTTTGGAAGCTTATCAGTTTTTCATCGCGTATTTTCCAACCAGTAAAAACAAAATACAACACTTTCGGTCGAGAACTCTTCGCCATCCACGACGCAGTGCGTCACTTTATCAGCATCATTGGCAGCAGCAGATTTTTCGTTTTTACAGATCATGAACCCTTAGTAAGCATACATCGAAACGCAACTTCAATTGTCGCCAAGTACCCTGCCAGAGTATAAAGAAAGCTGGCACGTCTGAGCGAATGGCAATTCGACATCTTTCATGTTAAGGGCCAACAAAACTTCATTGCAGACGCACTTGCCAGACCAGATGTCTCGCTACAACTACCTTTGCCGTCGCCATTCACAGTCAACTCTGTGACTCTCAGGTAACCTGCACTAACGCTATCCCTACTACTAACAGAACAAAGCGGTGACAAAAATTAGTAGCTCGTCACCTCACCAAGTTCATATGCCGTCTCTGGGAGGACTTACCTACTCTTTATTTCTTGGGTACGTAGCCCAACAAGTCAGTTCTACCGACGACCCTTCGGAGAGAAGTTTTTGAATCAATTTACTCAATTTATCACCCAGGAAGCGAGGAGACTGTTCAACTTTTTACAGATCGTTTCTGGGGTCACAAGCTCAAGCAAAACGCTAAACGTTTGGTCTCCGGAGATGCCATTTGCTAGAAAAACAATATCACACGGCACACTTGTTCTAAATTGCAACATTTCCAAACAACTTCACGCCTAACCATCGTCTACATCGACATAGTTCATCTGCCAAAGATTCAATGTTTCAGCTAACTTTTAACTATGATTGATTGATTTACACAATGGCTATCGTCTTTATCTCTTGGCACCATGTCTTCAGACGAAGTCACTGACAGTTTTATCTCTGTATGGATATCACATTATGGTGATTCCAATGAGGTCATCAATGATAAAGCACTTGCTTCTCATCGGATCGTTTCAAAACAACCTTGCACCTCATGGGATGCACCTTACGTAGTACGACTACCTACCATCCGCAATCTAACGGTATGGTAGAAAGAATGCATAGGGAACTCAAAGCTGCTTTAGCATCCTCGTCCATTAGTGGAAACTGTGTCAATGCACTAGTCAGCTTCTACGTTTACTACCCGCAAAGGATGCTTCCCGCCTTCAACTTCATTTCGGTAACATGTCTGTACAGCAGCCGGCACATACGCCTTGTCAAGTCTTCGTTCATCGCGAGATCCACAGCTGCAATAAATTACTCGTTTGTAACGACACTGCTGTTGCAACACTACAACCAAAGTATCGCGGTCCTAACCCGATTTTGCTCAGATAGCCGAATTATTTCATTATCGTGTAAGATGCGAACCGCTTGATCCTTGCAAAATACAACCTACACGCGTCTCAGACTCAGAAGTCAACGTATACTGCAGCTGTAGATTTTTTTAAATTGTACGTGAAGAACAAAAACTGTGTTGTTGTTGATTTTGGGCATCTAAGGAAGGAAACTGGTAACCGTTGTGATGATTAAATCACCAACTTTCGAAAAATATCGACTGAATGACTAAGTTGGTCTCGATTTTTGTTTATTTTAATTTCGACGGTGTTGGCCCGTGGTTAAATTAGTATGTGTCCTGTCGATAACGATTCTTTCAACGTCATCAAATGTGAGAACGGCGGATGGATCTATTCAAATCTGAAATTCGTCTCTTCAAAGTGGATAACCTAGCATCATCAGATGTGAGACTGGCGGATGGTCACTGAGCTAACTTAGAATTCAGGGCATTTATGATTTGAAATGACTTTTAGGGCACCAAAATGCATATTGGGGACTTCTATATATATAGAAAGAAATTTTTTTTAAATTCGTGCCCCATAAAATTTAAAACTAATAACGAAGCGCTTACCAAAATCTGCTTCCACAGTTGAAACTGACGAGATCTGCTTCGACGCACGCAGAAAACTAACGAAATCTGCTCCCTGAAATCAGAATACAAATCTGTGTAGAGTTTCGAGCGATTTAACAGACTGTGCTTTCACAAAATCACAAATCGGTTCACACAAGAAAAGTTTTGAACAATTTAACAGACTGTACTTTCTCAAAATCACAAATTGGCTTTCACAAGAAAAGTTTCGAGCGATCTCCTGACTAAATCCGCAGTTTGGCACAGTTTGTTCGTAGGTGAGAAAAGTTTTGAACGCCAGAAAACCCCCACAAAAACAATTCGCTTCCAAACAAAACAATACCTAGAAGATCTTGAGTTAAGAAATATTCACAAACAAAGTGAAGGAAATGGGGTTCGGTGTGCTACTGTCGATTTACTTTTTTCCCACTATAATTAAAAAATGAACACAGTTTATTGTATTCATACCACAAGTTTTGTGATATAAAGACAAGTGTAAAAATAGAACTGTTATCAGTATCCTGACGCAATCACCAATTTGTAAACACCCCGGCTGCAAATTAATACCGTGCGACGTAACAAAAAAGTTAAGAGCCGTAGATAAAGATATTCAAGTGCTGTTGCGTTCTCCGCCAAATGCCGAGATAGTTTTCTGTGTTGCAGTGTCTAGAAGTACTCTTAGACATTCGAGGTCGGTTCTGGTTGTCTGGCTGGTGTTTCTTCGTTGTGGCGTCATAACCATAGAAGAGGGTTTCTGTGTAAAGGCTCAGAATTGGCTGGCACACGTAGAAATCCAATGAATAGATGATCGATACACAGGACTAGTTGTGCAGCAACGAGATTGGCGTGACAGAAATCCAAGTGACTAGGTGACACAACGTGACGCAAGTCCAGAAATCAGCGTATGTAAACAGTCAATTTTGACGCGAATCAGCAAGCACACGAAGTGCAAAACATGAGATATCAAACGTGCAAAATGACAAGCATGTTAAATGCATCGTGCTTATGTAATTTTGAAAACTAAAGCTCGCAAGCCATTGGTTTGTAACGCGCGGCTCTGCATTACAGTCCAATGAGTTTCAATTTCTTCAGATCCAGTTTTCCTTAGGGTCACATATGCTAATTCTGGTTTAAGACAATATTTCTCCTGACTGTGATTTTAGAAACAATCACTGTTAGTTTCAAGCCGTCTTAATTGAGATTTCTTGAACTGCAAATTTATTTGTAATTAATAGGGTTTTGTTTAATAATATTAAGACACCCGCGCGTAATACGCCTTTAACATGCAGATTATTAATGTGTTTTAGATGTCAAAGCGAGGATTTATATTTTGTGTGTTATTAATCGACTTTCCGTGACTCAAAACTATTCTGCTAGGATATTCTAGATTTATTTATTGTGTTTATTATGACTTTATGCTTTTGTGCCTACATATTAACTTTGTGTTAACAATGTATTGTATTACTTACTTTACTTTACTGCGGCTGACTCCTTTTGGAGGATAAGCCGGCTCCACATTTCATGGAGTTTCTTGGGAATTTGCGAACCTAGTAACAAATTAATTATGTTGCGACCAGAAGGATAAACCAAAGACATCATGAACGGAAAGTATAATCTCATGC
>JAQBSW010003381.1:0-84220 GCA_029291075.1 Eudiplozoon nipponicum | reverse complement strand
ATAAGCAATATGAAAATGTATATATAAATAAATATATAACGAAACGCTTACCCACAAACAGCTTCCACTGTTGCTTGATATTGTCCAGTACAAAGGAAAAAACGAACAGAGGCCCCGTTGGCCTTTGATGACAATGTATTATTATTTCAACACAGAACAGCGTCACTCCTTCCAAAAAATTGAAATTGTCCTGTAGGGAAGACGAACAGAGGCCTCGTTGGCCTTTAGTGCCAATGAATTATTATTTTCAACAGCAAGAATAACACACTGCTTCCAAAATTTGAAATTTTCCTTTAGGGAAGAAGAACACCACAAATTCACGAATATATACCCAACAAAATTTTAGAAAAGCCAGGATCAGGGTGTAAAGAAAACGCGAATGTTAGTCGATTTATCCCAATCACGGTAAAGAAAACACAAATGTCAATCTATTATTATATCCTCCAATACACACCACGAATATATATATATATATACCCAAAAAATTCAACAGATGACCACGATTTATCCCAAATAAATGAAAAAGGAAGTCAATTTTATTTATACCAAAAAAATCAGAACAATAATCACTATCCTGGCGCGGTCGCCAATTTTGTAAACGCCCCGGCTTCAAGTAAATGCCGTACGACGTTACAAACTCGGTTAAGGTGCTCTGAATAGAGATTAGTTGCTGATATGGGGGCCCTTAAGAGGGCCAGGTAATACGTTCGCTTGAAGTCTTCCGAAGTGAAGATGTCCTAGAGCCTTGGGTGGACTCTGGTTGAATGTTGGCTCCCGTGGTTGAGCTGTGATCGCGTTGTGTATGGTGTCATGCAGGTCCTGCACTCAATTGGCTCGTCTCTCTGGTATCTCGCATCAAGACGAGTAGGGATTGACAACCGGTAAAGTGCAATATGCGCTGACAGCCGATCGAGCAAATACGCGAAGCAGGTAGAATGCAAATGTCACAACTGACTTGCATGGTAAATTACCGTGCTTAAATAGCATGCAATGTGTGCTTGCATACTATTGGTTAAACGTCGTTTAACGTGGTTAAACGGCAATTTGCTTTTTCTCATTGGTGCAGCGTAAATAGATTTGAATTTTATTTACGCAATATGTCACCGATTGATTTGTGTCGTTACACGTTACCTGTTTGCTTAAACAACGATTTAGCACACTTTTGAATATGTCTATTAAATTTTATTTAGGCTTAATAAATAACTATTGTTATACATAAGTAATTACTAGAGCAGAAAATTTTTAAGGTTGTGATTGGTATTTCTTTAATCAGCACTTTTATTAGTTTCAGTTATAAATTAGACTGATATTTAGAAAATTTTATATATAAAAATTCATTCCATTTTTGTATATAATTCTAAACAACAACCTTTTAAGCATGAAACTTTTCCTGCATAATATGCTCACATCTAGAGTATTAAAAAATGTAAAAGTGGGCTACCCCTTAAAGATCATCGTAAGTTTTTCAGTAGTTTCTTATTAATTTTAAAATAATTAACACCATATTAATAATAATACATTTATTTGGCAATAAAGGCCAACAGGCCCGACTATTGAAATAACAAATCAAGGGTAGAATATGTGGATATGAATGAAATTGTGACTAGCAAAGTATTTAACAAGAAGAGAGGGGGAGTTGCGGAAGAGAAGTGCTTTCGTCAATTTCATGATAGTTCAATCTGGTGAAAAAAAGAGATTCCATTTGACTAGATAGGATCAATTAGAGTTCAGTCCATGAAGTGTCCGAGCGCCAATGCGGGATAGGCTGGTGTCGGACAGATGAATTTGAGTGTGATATCGAAAGTGGTGGCGGACCGGAAGCAGACGTCGATTGACGGACTTCTCTTTCGTGGATATAGAATTTCTGTAGTGTAGTATTGACTAAGATTTAGTCGACTCGATTGAACCTTGTGTTTCGTGCAGGGTTCACTGGCTTCCGTTGAACGAGGTTATGACTGATGGTAGACGAGGGGGAGTCGATGTCCGATGCAAACTGTCGGGTTGTCCAGCAGGCTTTTGAGTTTCCGGTCTTTCGCTGAAAAAAAGGAAAAGGATTAGTTGAGCAAAACTTGGTAAAGTATCCACTATATGGATGTGCTAGAATGAAGATTGAGAGCAGAAATGGTATCAGGGAGTCAAGAGTGAGCGATATAAAACCAGAGTGGGAAAAGTGAAAATTAGATGTCAGTCAGAGGGATTTCGCCCTCCGAAACTAGTAAGGAGAATAGCCTGGGGGTGAAAGAAATGTTATGATTTAAGAAGGAACCAATTTTGCTTCCAGTCGGTCGTTTCACATAGAAATTTGTTAAAGAAGTGTCTGTGGGCCGCCTTTTTAAATTCGTGCTGGGGTAGGAGCTTTATTTCCGTGGAAAAAGTGTTGAAGACACTAGTGGCTTTGGAAAAGAGATATTATATTTTTATTATCTGCTGTAGCTTTTTCTAGTTATTGCATCACTATTAATGCCTATCATGATTGTATCTTATTGGTATCATGTGGGGTTTTTATAATAGAATAGAATAAATTATCTGTATTTGGATTCAAACCACAAATGTTCCATCAAATAGATAACTATCAGGAAATGTACAAAGAAAGGAGACATCGTATCACATAAATATGTCCATTAAGTCACATATAATGAATTAAGTATCGATAATTTTATTATAGGCTTTATGAACACCTGGACACCCTGCAGTAATATTACTGCGTACACTATCATTTTTTGCTAAAGTTATTTTAATAAAGACAAAATAGTATTTTAATGAATCACTTTAATACAATTCATGGTAAAATTAAATACCGTTTGTTGCGGAGAACTAATATATATATATATATGCAAGTATGCATTATGTGTTGCGAACCTAGTAACAAATTAGTTCAGTTGTGACCAGAAGGATAAACCAAAGACAGCATGAACGGAAAGTATAATTTCATGCACATTCGTTTCGTGCTTACCGGCGACTCATCAGTAGGACCCGGTATTAAACCCTTTAACCACTATATATTTTGGTGAGGAATGTGGGATAATAGAACGTCCTAACCACTACATATTTTGGTGATGAATTTAAGAAAATTATACGGTAAAGTCTCCTATAGGAATATGTAAACGTACAGTAGTGAAGTTAACTCGTAATCATATGAAACTCAAAATCTCTTTTATAATTATATGCTTGTTGTTTGATAGTATAATTGTATTGATAACTATACAATATTATGCTAAACGAATGCGATATTGGCAGTATTAATCCACCAACGGGAATAAGTAAAGCAAAAATTAGCTTTCAGTGTTTGACTTCCGTTAGATAGTGTGAAAAAATACTATCACTGCAATTAGAGTTTCTGAATATAGCAGTTCATTGATTCAATCACAACGAATGCGTTGAAAATGACAAAGAGATTTGGTTGTTACAACTAAGATATGAGATTGGTGAAATACCAAATATAACAAATGATAGGAAATCTTTGTTAGTATAATTTTACTCTGGCTAGACAGAATTCAAAGCTATAAAAATAATAATGGTAGTTAAAATGTTAGCCAAATTTCTAGGGTAAAAGCAACACATATACTAGCTCAAACTAAGAGTAATTAACAAAAAGTAAGTTAACATTTTTATGTGACACAAGAAGTCTATGTTGGTAAAAAAAATAACCTGGCACGTAACTGAGTATTGCATTATTTTTTGTTCATTTTTGTCTGTGATTATTTTCAGTGTTTTTCCTAGGAAAGTTTTAAGACGTCCTTTAGTGTTCTTCGTCAATCCTATGCTTAATACTGGTTATAGTACAAACTAATAACGCTAACGTGAAATTTCATTTAATCTGTTTCATTTATAATTATGGATGGGTAATATCATAATATCTAATTGACGCTTCACTAGATGAACGTGTGTCACGAGACTGACTTTTTGTATGTCTTTATAACTGCTAAGTATTCAGGTAAATATAATAAAACATACGTGTACAGTCATCTAAGTGAAATTACGGTGGTTGAATGTTAATATACCCTGTGTGCGCCTCAGAATAAATTTTATTCTTAAAATATGAAATTATGTAATTAAGATTAAATTCAGTGTTTTGGAAGAGCGAAGAAGTAATAAAAATACAACAGTCGTATAATCTTGTCAACAATTTATTTTATAAGTATAGTAAAACAAGAGAAAGTTTGATTAAGATATGCAGTAATATATGTGAATGACAGACAAAAAATACCTAACAAATGAATAGTCTCTGTAAGGAAAGTGAATAACTATATTGATTTTGATAGAATGAGAGCAAGCTTGCTAAGCACGAAGGGCAGGTTTCAGCTATTGAAAGAAACTTCGGGTACTGGCATCTGGGCAGAAAGTGCTTATCAGCATTGATTGGCAGACCAAGAGGGAAAACATTGCATACAAACCATCCCCACTATGAATGGGCGGCCTAGAGTTCTTTTACAGCCCACATATCCAAGAACAATGCAAAATATAAATGAATATATAAAGAATAGGCCGTCGCGCAGGATAAAAACAATCGCTTTATCTGAAAAATCTTGTAGGGCGGAGAAGCGAAATCAGGCTACGGCAGACACATTCATCTCTGATTCTGCCTCTTCCTTATTTTTTCTCTTTTTAATCTATCAATAATGCTATTTTAAATGCTATGAATTTGGTGGGTGTTGATCATATTACTGAGCCCAATATAAGATTGCTAAATATCAAAAATAGTTTAAGTAAACTATCATTAATTATGTAAAGGTTATGTTTTAACGTGAACGCATTTACTTTGCGAAGATTGAAACAAGCTAGACAGCAAGAAGCTCTCACTTGTACGTTGGATAAATTAGAAATCGAAATATGAAAGCAGAATGCAGGATCCTATGAGCATTACAAAACTGTGTTCATCATTCTTATCTACGTGTTATTGGCTTCAATCCTCTGACTTCACAGTATATTATTAAGCCGGTAAACTGGCGTTGGTATTGTCATACGCTCTTGAGCTGAAGCTTGTTTAATTGAATGTATACCTGGAAATGGCGGACTTAAAAACATAACGATCTAAAATTTGTACTAACTGGTCTTGATGACGAAAATTCCAATTTGCTCTGGACGAAGATAAGTTCCACTATCCACAATGCAACTACTACTGTATTTGGCATTGCGGGCTCCTGTAAAAATAATTATTTTGTCTCTGTAAATTTTATGGAGATTCTAAAAACGAGGCTCCGCATTCCACTTGGACTGGCTTATAATGATACCCATATATATGTAAAACGCTAACTACTGCGCAGTCAAAAAGTTGATATCGATTCTTTTTTTTGACCAGAATTTCCAGAAGAAATGGAAAAGGCGTTCGGATCAGGTAATATCGGATGTTTGTTCTAAATTATTCATGCAACATATCTGAGAAAATTAAGTTAGCGAAACTAGAAATGATTGCAACAACCATCTAATAACCGATAAAATGTCTTGGTCGGTGAGATGAACACTTCATAGATCAATTTTATTTGGTACCTGCGTCAGTTCCGATCCCCAAAATTATGCGTGTATAAACAATGTGGAATGTTAATTTCGAAAAGCATTAGAATTTGAATTACGAAATGCGGTCATATCTTTAAACATAAAAATCGCAATCTCCTGTGATTTGATTCCGTGGTTATTTAAGGATGATGGCGATTCAATTTCAGGAGCGCTTACATACCTTATTCGTACCATTCAGAATGAGGAGACCGATCCGATGAGTTGGAGTCAATCGATCATGGCTCCTCTCAGTAAAAAAAGTAATCGTTATTTGTGTGATAGCCATCGTGGTACAAGCTTGATTCCGGTGGTATCTTGGTCATTTGCTTTGATTATATCACTCCCTCTTAGCGCGCCGCGTAAGCCACATTCTATTTAAGAATAAGCCGGTTTTCGGTCATTCGAGATAATAATAATAATAATAATAATAATACATTTATTTGGCATCAAAGGCCAACTGGCCCGACCATTGAGATAACAAATCAAGGGTAGGATATGTGGAGGTGAGTGGAATTGTGACTAGCAAAGTATTTGATGGCAGGGGGTTTGGGAAGGGAAATGTTATCAAAAACGTCAAGATAGTTCAATCTGGTGAAAAATAAATAAGAACAAAATTCCATTTGACTAGACAAGATCAATTGGAGAAAGTCCATGAATTGTCAGAGCTTCTAGGTAAAAGTGAGTTCGAAAATAAAGATAATAAAGATGGCGGATCGTAGGCAGACATCGGTCGATGGAGTCCATTGTCGTGGAGATTCAGTTGATGGAGCATAGCCAGGACATGGATGGAATCAGTCGGATTGAAGACGAGCTTCTTGCACGGGTCGCAGGCATCCGTAGAACGAGGTTGTGATTGAAGGAAGGCCAGGGAAAGTCGATGTCCTGTTGGGTTATCGGTCCTCCGCTGAAACAAGAAAGAAAAGAATTGGATGAGGAAAACTTAGTAAGGTATCCACTACGTGGATATGAGATTATATAGATCATAATTTTCCCTTAATGCATGTTCTTAAACAACGACAAATATTTCGCCATCCTACAATAGCCGTCTTTGTGGACTTCAGAGATGCATATGACTCAGTTAATCGCAATGTTCTACTCGAGATTCTATTGAAAATTGATTTCATCACAAGATTTGTAAGTATTATACACGCTCTTTACACAAATACCTCTGATTGCGTTAAAGTATAAAAAGAAATAGGACGAAAAATTCTACTAACAGTTGTGCTAGTCAAGGCTGTTCACACTCCACATTTTTGTTTAATTTTGTAATAGATTCCGTTATGAACAACACTTCCATACATAAAGATGCAATTGTTGAAGTTTGCCCGGTCGGTAGATTAGTCGATCTTGACTATGCCAACCATATTTTATTATAGTTCGACAATCGAGATTCTGCTTAGGCTACCTGGAATAGAATAGCGGTCGTGGTTCCATACTTTCGTTATGAATTTTGCACCATCTATAAGTTATATAATTTTTCAGGATCACCCATCACTTACTTCAAATCTGCCAATGCAGAGTGAAGATCTGGGCATAGTTGACAGATTTACATACCTTGACAGCTCTACCAATAACTCAGGCAATATGTTTGTCGAGGTGAGTATAAGAATCGCGAAGGATACAGTAATTTTCGCTATAAAAGGAGAAATGCTAGTATTTCGCTCTATTTTAGAGGCTGTGTTTAGAATTCATCTTTACGTGCAGTTTTATTCTATGTTAATGTGACTTGATTATTTGATACACAAGTAAAACATTCCACCACCGTTGTTTGAGAAGCATGGCACATGTAGGTTACGAACAACGAATAACCAACACTGGCATCCGTTGATTTTGTTTCGGATCATCTATCGAGTGCTCTTCGTTTGAAATATAACTAAGGCTCAATCAACTGCATTGTTACGTTTTTCGTATGCATTCAGTTCGTTTGCCAAGTGGAGCATAATTCTCTTGCTCACGGTCAGATTGTTGTAAGAAACAAGATGGGCAGATATAGACATGGCAGAAAAGCTAAATTGGGTGGTATAGTACCCTATCGTCTGTCTGGCTGGTGTCCACGTGAGCATCATATTTCTTTGCTGCACACCATGCGCGATATGCCATCGAATTGAGCTCAGTGGTGATCTTGTTGCTGAACTAACAGAATCATCTTTACTTTATTTTCTTAGTAGGAGTAAGTTGCTATGTTTGTTGGTGTCCATGACATTGTACAGTGAAAAGTGCAAGTTATCTGCATTAAAGCTGACTTGGCCATGATGGTGTTCTGTAGAGCTTTATTTTGCCTCCTTTTGTGTGTTATGTAGGAATATATATATATATATATATATATATATATATATATATATATATATATATATATATACAAATTATGACAAAGTCCCCGTCATAATTTGTGTGTCTAAAATATTATTTTTGTCGTTATTAAAATGTTTCTGTAATTGAATCTTCTTCTTATGGCTGTATGTCATTGAAAAAATACTTACAAATGGAGTTTGTAATGCTTTGTATTATAATGATGATTAGTATGTGAGTTGGCGCCTCGAGACACTACCTTTGGTCATTTTTGATACTTGGCGATCCTGCTCGTTTTCCTCTGTGGATACGACGGTATTATCTACAGTGGTCACAGATGATATTGACTTTTATAGAATTCTGTTGGCATAATCCTCATCATCACAAGCGGTAATAGGACAGGATTTAAAAATTGATATTTCACTTGTATTGTTATGTGAGAAATAAAGATAATATAATTATAAAATGACAAAAATAATTTTGGACTAAACACTGGATAAAATGGTTTAAGAAGGGATAGATCTAGCCTATATGGCTAGATTTACCTAAGGAATACTTTTTTCATTTAAATAATGAAAATAAAGCGAAGCTGGATTTATCATCATTACCTGATCTGCGTTTTTACTTACACAGGCTGAATTCCGATTGTTTTGTTTCTTAAATATATTTATACATCCATTGGCGGATATCTTCTTCATTTGATCCATCATCACAAGTTTTAAATAGCAAACTAATAAAGCAAGTGCGATATTTCTCTAGTAATATCATTTACACTTCAGACTGATCTGTCACTAGATAGTTGCGTGTCACGTGTGTGTGTGCGTGCATATCCATAACTCTTATATTCATCTAAATAAGTGAAACTAAAATTTAATTTCTACATGTGTTAGATTGCTCGTTTTATACTCACCATGTGAAATGACGTAACTGAGGTTGCCCTCAAATTTTCGGGTTGGGAGAGACCATTAAATCAAAAATACTCGCCATAACCACATACCACAGTAAGTGTCCTTCCCAAAAATATTTGCACTGATTATATACTGACAAATTAATTTTATTGGACGAACTTTTTTAATTTGTATCGTACGCCAATCTTATGCTGGTGAAAAGAATATTGATTCATTCGGCATTCAGGCTGAAGACATAAATAAAACATAACTGAGCTAGCACAGTTGATCATACCTTATTTGTATGTCTAACAAGGTGTACTTTTAGACGGGTTCAAATATGCTTTTACGCATGTTAGATCTTATTATTCGTTATTAATAACATATATTAACTATGCGCCTCATACAGCGGTGATCGAATGCCTGTAAGGCTCTAAGATATTCGACTTTAAAAATCTAATTATCACTATCGTTTAACAGACTGCATGTGCATATGCACTGTACGCTAATTTTAAAGTTGTGCTAGGGAATGTGGGTTATTGACGCATTAATAACTCCTTCACCAAAACGGCTGGCAGGACTGATGATAAGGACGCGCTGGGTGTTGAGCTTGAAAACGGTAGCTCCTCAAATTGAAGAGAGTTAAGCTTAGCTGGAACCAAATTTAGTGGAGTCATCGAAATAATAACATCAATTATTGAAAGTTTTTTTGTAATCCTTCATCAAAATCAGCCAATATTTTAGATGCGTTTGTAGAAATCAAAGGCGATTTTCCCGAAGCATTACATGCAATTCTGTGAAGTAATGTGTTATAGCGATTTAATTTCATTTTAATTTGTGAAACTATAGAAGATCGCGATTTCTGTCTTTCGAGCTTGTCACCGTTCGATACATTGTGCGTCGCGAGTACAAACGCACGAAGATTTTTAACGGATACGACTTTGGCATGATCGTAGTTTCTCCTCAGCAGTCTAATCAAATTCGACGTAATTTATTCCGATATTGAAGAGTGGGTTGACCAGATAAATATTCTATTCTGGCTTTATTCGCGCAAAAGATCCTCTCTCATAACCCCAGTATTTCTGTTCACCCTGCTAATTTTGTATGGCTGCTATGTGGAAATAAAGATGTATCTGTATGAAACCGCTAGTAGACTCAAAATACAGGCGCTTGGTGTCTGAATACTGCATATTTGGCTGCCAGTATAGTCAGATATTAAATGCGCATTGGAACACCAGTCATTTGGTGTCTAAATGATATATGGATATCTGCCAGTGTCGTCAGCTTTTAAAAGTGAATTGAAATACCAGGCACCTGGTATCCGAATGCTGTTTCGTTGAATGTCAGCGCCACCAACGTTGTCTGTTAAATGTATGACAATCGGATCCATATCTATAGGTATCAGAAACTGATTTGTATGCTTTATTAATGCAAACCGCAATGAATCACTAAATATTTTTCACACACCCCTCTTTGCTCGCAAACCTTTATAGTCATTTATATAAGACACTTTTCAACTGTTCATTTGTATGTTTCTATCCTTTCCTTATATTTGTTGATGGAATGTGAGAATAACTGTTTAATATACGCCTTGTCAATCTCCTCAGCATACCTCGAATTGAGATTGCCCAGTTAAATAGTCAAAACATCCGTAATTGTGATTTAGTTCCCTTAAGTCAGTTTTCCATCCTACTCTGATAATGGCCAATGATGGTCAAATCTATTAAGTATGTGCCAATGATTTCAGTTTTACTTATCAATAAAAACACGTTTACTTTATATAATCTGTGAACTCCAGTTTTGACTAGAAGGCCTTCAATTGATGTTACACTTTGACAGTCTGAATTGTACGTGGTTCTCCAGTGTTTCCTTATAATACGTTTCACTTTCTCTTCATTTTGATCATTCATCTAAAATAGATTTAGTCATTAATTTTATATTCTACGTTGTGTTACAAATTGTTTGTTAAGTGGTAACTTTGTAGATACACCGTGCGCGCAGAAATAAATTCTTAAATATAGTGTCTGAAGCCAAGATCCGCATTGCGAACGGCTACTTATGTACATCTGTAGAAGATCTTGTATCATTTTATAAAACGCGGGAGTGAAAATAAGGGCACATACGATGGGCTTTCTCTGTCTAGAAGACGAGAACGTACCACGGGCACTAACTTCATTTATTCAGTTTATCTGATCAGAGAATGTTTTGTATGTAAATCAACGCGGAGGATCATTTTCTGTGCTAATTGATGTGTACTGTGAAAGGATATTAGTGCAGCGAGCCTTCATTGATGCGTATGCATCTACTGATCAATCATAAACTAACGCTGATAGTCAATACAATTTAACAATAATTGATTGCGCGGGTGGTGGTAACAATGATTTAAATCAAGTTTGCGAGCTTGAAGTAAACACCAACCCCATTGTAATCAACCAGTCGTCGAACAACATAACAAAACTACCGCCAGCCGCAACGCACTGACGCGCTTCGACATTCCATGATCATCACCAGAGTACGACGGCAAACTGACTATCGAGGATCAAACCGCATTGAATATATATATGGAAATCAAATTTAGATATGCGGCTCTCACCTCTAGCAGTCTTGCATACATTGAAATTGCATCTCTCACGTTACTACTGGAATGCACAGTCAAGCCTTATACCTTAAAACGATAAAACCTTTAAAAATCTTTATTTCTCTACTAACACCAAAACGCTTGAATACGCAACATCTTCCGTGAAACTAAAGAGGTTGCACCCTGACCCGTGGGTTTCGTAAGGTGTTTGCTGCTAGCCACTCAGTGGATGAGGACCAAATCTGGCCTAATACTTCCAATGAATGGAAATTAGCGTTGAAGTTTGACAATCTATTCGAATTGTATGCTTAGGTACAACGTATTAGTATTATTCACTCTGGCAAAGAAGTACGAACATCTCAGATTTATTATGTGCAGTTCGTCAAACACTTTCAAAAGATCTTCAATCCTCCACTCATACCAAACGGTGTCGTTTGTGACGATATGACGGTTTTTCTTTCAACGAAATCAATACAAATTTACTTTGGTTTGTATTTGGCGTGCGCGAGCTTGTAATCGTGATTTCGATGGAGAAATCCATCTCAATATAGTGAGAGTTTGCCGTTTTGATGCCCATCCACAAAAAAGTGACACATATAAGTCAACTGTCAATGCCTCAGTCTGCTCTGTGTTGGATCGAAGATTGTCAACGATGAGTCTGCTCAACCAGGGTTTTGTTCAGAAATGTATTCATGCCACTGTCGAACTTTCAAGATGCGAAATGGACTTCAGTGATTCATCGTTTTTAATTTCAGGAACTATTTGACAGCTTGTATCTCGGTAAAGCGCAGAAGAAATGACCATGGGTCGAAATAAAATAATTATTCTTGCAAAATTCACATAAAGAAAAGCAAAATTGTTTCATGACACGGATAATATTTCATAATTTGACTGAAAACTTGCGTAAGTGCTAGGCATTGAAGTACTTTGATTTATTCTTCCATCTCACTATCTGGCCAAGCTCTATGGGAACTAATAACTGTTGTAATTGTTATTAACTTAAACAAATAAACGTGCCCTTTATCTTTGAGGTAAATACTGTTAGCGAAGTTGGTTTTAAATAAATTTAAATTAATGTATGTATAAAAAGATGGAAAGAAAAAGAAAGTAGAAATTGAGGATCTATCCTGGTAATACAATTTTGCTTATTCTCTTATTAGCTTCCCGTTGAATACTTGGGGCATTAAATTGATTACCGTATTATAGAGATATAAAATAGAATAACGACACGTAATTTAATATTTCACAAAAATAATTTTCATTTAAAATTCCGACGGATGCCTTTTGCTAATATGGCGTTGATATAATTGAGAGACTTTTGAATATGAAGATAAGTGTAATCGAAATGTCTGCAAGTAAAAATAGTTTGCTTAGATGATTATCCAGATAACTTATTTTTCAAAATTGAATTCAACGCGCCTGACATACGCAATGCGGTCTTAATTTTTGCTATTAATTAATGTATAATAATTCTGAGCTTGCAGGTTAATCGTTAGTAATACTTCACTATCACATTTTCGTTAAATTAGTTACTTTTTAAATATTCATAATAAAGGTCAGGCCAAAAAAACGCTGTTGCTCATTTGTTTAAGTAATGAATGGTCCGCCATTCAAAGATGATTGGTACCATACATTCGTACGTGTGATTGGTAATTTTGCGACTAGTTACATTAAATAGGATTTATATGCACATAAAACTCGCGAACTTTATCTGAAGAATTGTTATCACCACCCGCGCAATCAATGATTGTTTATTTCTTTTACACATGTCCGTAGTCTGATTTTGAGGCTCAAACCAACGACAGGTTTATTGGTGCTGGGAGGTCAGCGCAGACAGAAAAAAGGTTTTGGCAGCTATAGTTACCTCTCATGATGCCAATGCATAAATCATGAAAACTATGTAGAAGGTAATTTATTAAATAATTGTCAGCGCCTCATCAACAGGGCTATAACAATTAATTCAGGCGTTGTTATTATTATCGTGTATACTTTTGAATGGTACATTTCATAACGTGTGTGGAATATTCCAGCTTTTGAATTTCGGCGTTAGCAGATGGTTGAACAGACTTATTGGACGCAAATTTAAAATATACCGAAATACGATAAATAAGATTTTTTCTTGAATATGACACCCTCAATCATCAATACGTTGTATTATTTGTTAACATTCGTATTGAATTTAAGTATTTATTATGCATTCTGTAAGTGAGTCAATTTTTAATTTTTTGTTCAAAAGGCTAAAGAAATAAAGAGCATCGATGTGGAATTTGATCAAAAATTTATGGCTAATGTTTTGAATAAAATCGACTGGTCAGGACTTCAGTCTGCTGCTACGGACGTAAGTTATTTTAGGTAGTTACGTTTATCAAGACAATTCTTTCTTTAATAAATATAATGGTAGCCAACTTGATTGATGACATGTATAAGGTTTAATCCTTTGTACTTCATCATGTAGCTACCTGGGTCAACACCAACCGGAGATGATGCACTCATTGTGCGTGGTTAATTTCTGCAACAAACTGTTTTGTACTAACTCACTTAATGAGCTTGACTGCTTAAATTTTGAATTGAAATAGTATACTATTTTTAAAGACATTGTGTCTCATAGACCCATGTGAATGAGACCATAGCATATCAGATAAATTTTTCATCTAAGTGCAGTAATTCAAAGTCGGATCTGTTTCTTTTACTACTGGTAGTTTCACGTACATTATTGTCTTAGACACAATACGCTTCCTGGTATATAAGAGTGTCTACTGCAAATCCGCACTCTTTCTAAAGTATTTATCCTCTTGCACAATGATAGAGCCTTATCGAATGCTGGAGTTAATCATAAAATATCCAGATTTATCGGCAGTAATACAAGCGCAGATCAGTAAGTAAGCCTAATTGGCTTTAATTGTCCGATCAATTTTGCCTAGAACGCCAGCATTGAGTGTAGTTTAAAAGAATGACAAATTGCGAAAATGAATATTATAATCGTTCAATATATATGCTAGAAAGAGTTAAAATTACATGTAAAATAAAACATTTCATTAGAATTTGGAAACAGTTTCTTTACATAAACTAAATCGCTGCCATTATCCTGTTTAACCTTTATTTCATGAATTTGTGTGTATAAGTAACACTCAATGATTATTTCTTGCTGTATTAAAACTTGATTTTTTACATTATCTTGCTTACCCAACGAAGTTTGTAAGAACTGTTTTACCGCCAAGTAAACGGTTAATTGCCCCTTTAAATTAATTACATCTGCCCTGTATCTACAACTCATCTCAAATTCAGTCTCAGTACGATGAACAGTGTTTCTCGTGTTAATGGCATGACAATAGACAGATAATTAGAGATTATGCAAGAATCATATGGACCATGAAAACTGCAACTGTTGACTGTAAATTACAGTTAAATATATCTTAGATATGGCGATGTTATCCTCATCACCATTGCTAAAGTTTTATAAATAAATAAATTTATTAATGTCAAATAGCGTTGGATATAATGTTAAGTACACTTAAAATTGGAAACTACTCAGGTAAACGCACTGTAATCTATCAATATATCAATATTAAGATGGGAAACGATATTTTAACGGGAAAATAAGCATGAATTGAAATTTTACAAAAAAGTGTGGAACGATTGCGCACTGCGGATGGTTTATGTTGCAACATTCTCTCCTCGCAGTTAAATTAATAATTCAAGTTCTCTCTCAGCATATGCCATATTTTTTCAGTGATGTTGTTTGATGAATATAGGTAAATTCATTCAATCTCCATTTGCTTCTTGAAATTTACTATAAACAAACAGGATATTTTAGTCAAAATGATATTTGACTGAGAAAGAGATTTTTTCAATGTGCTACATAACCGAATTTATAATAGGACGATGCTTCAATGTACCAAGTGTGCCTCTTTTTTACATTTTTCTTAAAATATTCTTTAGTTTTTGTCACGCAAATAATTCTATTTAAACGTTTATTCAACAATATAATTGAACTTTTGAAAATCGATTATTATTAACTCTGAACAAATGTATACAATTCTTGTAGATTAATTATTTAATCCATTAAACTACATAACAATTTATTTCAGTTTAGCAGTTCGGTACTGTTTATGGCGGAGAACTAATATATATGAAGTTGTGTATTAGGTGTTGCACACCAAATAACAAATTAGTTCAAATATGACCAGAAGGATAAACCAAAGACAGCATAAACGGAAAGTATGATCTCGTGCACATTAGTTTCGTGCTTACTGATGACTCATCAGTAGGAGCCGGTATATATATTACTTGTAGTGAGGTAGCTTTGGAGTCGCATTGTCGAAGACTATATGAAGTTATCTCAAATACTGCAGGCTTGCACAGTCGTATAAGAGATTTTACCGACTTATTTTACAACATTCCTCACCCGAATATATAGAGGGTAACAAGTAAAAAATTAGTTCAAATATGATCAGAAGGATAAACCAACGACAGCATGTAAGGAAAGTACAATTTCGTGCTTACTGGCGACTCATCAGTAGGAGACGGTATATATATTATATATAGTGAGTTAGCTTTAAAGTCGAAAAAAATATATATATATATATATAAGTATGTTAGATTTGAAGTCACATTGACGAAGACTTTATATGTAGTTAGCTTTACTATTTCAGGTTTACACATTGAGAGAGGTGATGGTAGCCTTCTATTTTTCCACATTCCTCACCAATATATACTCCTACTGATGAGTCGCCAGTAAAGACGAAACGAATGTGCACGAGTTTATACTTTCCGTTCACTGTTTTTGGTTTATCCTTCTGATCATATCTGAACTAATTTGTTACTAGGTGCGCAACACCTAATACAAAATTTATTATTTTAGTTGGTATTCACCTGAAGTTAAGAATTAATGATTGTGGGTTTGTAGATAAAAATCGTCATATAACGTCACTAATTATTGGTTTTATTCTTGACTTTAATTGAAGTCTTACCACATCGAATCACACAAGTGTGTGAGCAATCTGATATAGCTTATTTCTGCGCGATTAAGTTTCGACATATTTTCCTGTTTTTTATACAGCTAGGTCCAGAGCATATTGCCGATTTACCTGCAGAATTAACCGAAGATTTACGGGAAGATGAGGATTTCTTGAAGAAGTTGCATCATGCCTTAATGGAGATTGACATAGTCGAAGGCGCACTCGTCTGTCCGGAAACAGAGCGGAAATTCCCCATCTCAAATGGAATTCCTAATATGCTAGTAAACGAAGGTGAATAGCGGATGTTATTAGTTTCGTATTGCAGATGGAAGAAATTTGGTTTTTTCAACTATATGTATTTTCTATCTTTAAAATTTTTATTTCAATATAGCATCAACGTGTAATAGAACTTAGTTTGGATTTCAGCCTTGTTGAACTTTCGTTGACTTTAGTTGGGATTTCTATCGCAATTTGAATGTTTTGTGAAAGCAGCGTATTTTTAGGCCGCATATATTTAACCTTCGTGCAAGTTGTAAATATTATTTTGTCGTCAATTGTACGCCTGTTAGGAGAAGTGTTTTCTAAACTTTTTGCTGTGTTTTATGCACATAGTTGCTAGTATCTCCGGGCCTGATAATGATTCGAGTCTATTTTCTCTTGTTCTATTTCATATCATTCTCAGTTACTTCCCGATTTTCTACATCTGTTTGAACAGGCAAGCAAAATACTTGTGGTCTCCACTTATTTTGTGTTAACAGCAAATCTACGTCGCATTTCTTAATTTTAAATATTTTAACAGTTACTATTCCATTGAATATTTTTGTCATTTTTGTACATGTTGGTTCTATTTTCGACTGCTAATTCTAATATCATATTTTGAAAAATATTTATTCGTGTATGGTTGAATTGAAATGGGTTGTCGCGTTTCTTCCTCCATTGTGTGCATTATTCGAATACGATGTTCATGAGTCGAACATTTATAGTGCATTAACAAATAGGCAATCTAATTCAAGTAGTGTAACCAATCGACGAATTAACGTAATTCTTGTTTGCATTAGCTAATCCATTGTCTACTTAGCTGTAAACACTTTGCGACTGTGTGATATTTAGTGATCTTGAAGCGTTTCTATTATAAAAATGGTATTTGACAAACACTTTTAAATAATATATCTTAACAATGTAAGGAAATAAAATATTGTTAATTTTATAATGTCCAGACGTTATTAATTTTCTTTTCTATGTTTAGAAACTTACATTAAATAAGAGAGAATTATCTTTTTAAAGTTGCCAGTTGAAATGTGAATAAAATTTAATTAACAGTAATATTTTGTTCTTTCTCATTTTGGTTTTTAATTGTAATACTGATCATGCACTTAAGAAAAATAGCGTTCTAGCCGTGATACTAGTCGGAGCACTGCTTTTCCAGATTAATAAGTAAAAATATTAAATTATTAGGTTATATTTATTTAATAAATGATCAATAAGGTAATATGACTAATTATGAAGTAACTATATACATAATAGAAATAGCGTTATTTTTGTGATTATGAAGGTCATTCGTATTTTTTTATAATGAACTTGTAAGAATGCGACTTAACATATCCAGTTAGTATTAACCAAGGAAAATAATAGGAAGCGTCTGGTTAAAGTATGTCTAAAGTCAGAGTTTGACTCTAATTCCTTAATAAAGCATTGCTGCTTAGCTTTGACTTGTCTTTGTATTACAAAAAAACGAACTGGCTGAGAAAGAGTATTAAAATCTATTATCTGCAGACATGTGGAAGAAGTGCAGCACTAGGATAGGATACGAAATGGGATGAAAAATCTCCTAAAAACACGTTCGATACGTGCGATTCAACTAAACAGTAGAATAACGAACACGAAACATCATTTGATATAAGGGATCCACTGGTATAGTTTCGGCATTGCAGAACGTGTTACTTTAAATTCATGGTTACGCCATTAGAGCTCGGGCGTCACGGACTATCCATTGAATATTTTCAAGTATTCTTTGCCAAGGTTTATCACCCGAAGAAGTTGTGCTGTCAACAGAAAATTTATTGATTACACGGTTAGCAGAAGATAGATTAGAGCTACCAATCTATCTCACAATGAAATTCAAAGGCTCAGTCGGAATATAACCATCCGAACTCGTAGTGAATGCAATGATTCAATGTCGCATTACCGTAAAATACAGTGATATGTTAATGGCAAAATTAGACGAGGCCGCTTTTTATATGTGAATAATTTTTAAATAAAAAAATCAGATTTATTATAGTAGTTAACCAGATTATAGAAATCACTTCATGTGCGTGATTATGAGTCATTTGGATTTTATATGGCTAGTTTGTATTTGCTCCTCACCTGGCCAAAAAGTACTAATCGGTAAAATACGATTCTCACTAGAGTAACTTAATATGGACTTTATATTCGAATTCGAATTTCATTTGTACTTTGAAAAACCAACTGGAAAAGAATGTGGCTTGGACAGCTATTCTGCGCAAAAAGGCGTACGGACTGCAAGACCAGGGAATGAGACAAAACGAATGGACGAGTCGATAAAGAGGGACAGGACAAACTCGTACATTTCAAATAAATTTGTTAAACATTTCGCGTTCCCATGCGAATCCTTTTCCTTCGCTGACTACTGTACTAATGTCTCATATTCTCTTTATATGACTGTTTCCAACTAGATTCTTTTTAATTAAGTATTTTTTCGTTAATTGAAAGCGTGTGGTTTATGTGAAATAAAATTTAATGGTAAACTTTTAATTTTTTGGTATAATCTAAAGTGCATTTATGGACAAATACTAATATTCAATAGTGCGTTTTGTGTAAACGAAAACCGCATGACTATATGCGTTTTTCCTAACAAATATGTGTTAATCAAGCCAGAATTTAGTGCATTTGCATTTTCTAAACTTCAGCCGATTATTGTTATTAAATTCATGATTTAGTTCTCTGTAGCTTCACGATTCGCATAATAATGATAACAATGACGGCATTCGTATTCGGTTAAAATTTTTTCTTAACATGCGTCATATATTTTGCGTTTACTTAAAATAATGTTTTTATAAATATATAATATGTTTAGGTTCATAAATATATACTTGAATATATAAATATAAGTTGATTTATCAAAGCTTTTTGGAAATATTATATTTCTAAACTTCAATATTTTCTATTTAAACTTATACTAGTATTACTTTATTGTTTAATTTAAATATAATATATATATATAATATATATATATATATATATATATATATATATATATATATATATATAAAAAGTAAAACACATTAATAACGAAGTGGATATAAAAAAGCTTTTTGCCACAATTTGTCAAGTTGAATCTGTCCCAAATAAATGAAGCGCGCCATTTGTACGTTCAAAAGCAAAAGCATTACACTAGCACTCGCTTCAGTTAGTAATATCAGTTATACCATTTAACAATAGATTGTTCAAGTAGGAATAACATTATTTTTTTGAAATAAACACGAATTTCATTTAATCTAACTGTTCGCGAAGCTGAAAAAAATAAATTAGTTTAGTGCCCATCGAAATTTCGCAAACTCGATTAATAGAATTTTTATCTTCATCCGTGCAATATATTATTGGTAGATTGTATAATTATTGTTTTTAATAGGGCCAAAGTGTTAGCCTACACTATTATAGAGGTTTCTGCGCAATATACCTAAATTACTTTCGCATATATATATATATATATATATATATATATATATATATATATATATATATATAAACTTTATTTATAATTTAATAAAATAAACATCAAAACAGTTATTTATTCTAATTTTATTGAAAGAACAAGTTTAATGTGTAAAAACGTGTATACAATTATCGATACAAAACGGGATATTAAGCACCATTTAGTAAAATCTTTAATATGTGCTAGTAGAATAAAAATGTCAATTATAACAAAACAATAAACAGGATTAGTAGGGTAATGCAACCATGGACGATTCAATTTACCAATAAGTGTACAAATGAACTAATACAATTAACTACAAATAATTTGTACGATACATGATATGAGGCTATAGTGTCAGTGTAAATGAACAATGGAATTTGTTATAATACTTAGTTTAGGTACGGATAAGCAGTGACTGACAAAGAAAAAATGTAAAATTTTGTCATTTTAGTGGTGATCTATGAAAAAAAGTTAGAGAATCAACTGAACTCAAAATGTTCCGTTTTTAAACAGATTATAGCTCAATTTTGAACCATATTACTTTACTATGTGAAGTGAAATTAAATAATATTAAAATTTACAATTACAGGTAGTTTAACGTGTATACATATATAACTTGGGCGTTATTGTAAGAATATATTTGCGGTATAATTTGAACACTTCATATGAAAAAGAATTCCATCTCCTAGGCCATGGTTTTATTCTTGTTGTGTAACACCTCAGTGATATTATCGAACATCTACATAAAGATGATTTGGATCAAACCGTTGTAAATGAGCTGAAAGGCTCTAAACTAGTTGTTCGTGGCTAAGTTTCTTGTTCGCTGTAGATCTTGCTACTATTGAAGTGTTGCACAAACACGACGGATTGCATTTCGTTAAAAGCAACGATGCATAATATATATATATATATATATATATATATATATATATATATAATACTGATACGGATATGATATAAATTTCAAGCCTTTACTAGTTTTATTAAACTGCTCGATTTATTTGAAATCTGTCACTATTGCATGACAGAGAGACTAATAAAAGTCATGATTCATATTAATATCACGTAGAAAATCAGAAATTATTCTTAAATTTCGGACGATTCTAATCAGTAACAACGAGAAAAAATATAACAATAAGCTTGATATAGAAATATAAATTAATATTTAATTGTTGTGGGTGACAGTGAGCGCGAAATCTTAGAAGCATTCCTTTTTATTTCATGCCAACAGCACAATAATTTCATTTTTAACATGAAAGATTCTATAAAATAAATTTTAAATTTCACATTATTGACATCGGCGACAGTTACGAAGGATATAAAAAAGGCAGTTAAAAAGGTAACTGGAAAAATATTAAGTCTGTTAATTTGATTGGAATATGTTTTCTATGGGCACCATTTTTAAGTGAGATACTTTTTGGTATTCGCGATATATATATAAGGGTATTTTGGAATTTATTTGTATTCCATTAGCAGATTTTCAAGCAATAACATTTTAAATAAGCATTCTCGCGGCACAAGTAACAATGACCAAACCTGTCATGTTTACTTATACTTAAATATAAGCATATATGGAGGACCAACGCCAAATAACTGTATTTAACGTTTAGTTTTCAGTGAAAATGCTTAATCATTTTGAAAGTATTGGCAAATATGACGATAAAAAGAGAACCATTTCTACATAACATATAGGCAAATATCGCAAGTACATAAGATCTCGCAACCATATTGAACTCTGGGATAAGAAATTAAAAATTTGCTGATAAAAAAACTGTGAAATCAGGCCTATGTAGTCTCGTAGAATATAAAAAGAGAGACTATTTATTGATTAGATTTTAGTGCTTCATATATGCAGTGCACCAAACGACGAAAGTGAAGAACAGTTTTTCGGAGAGATGAATGAGAAACTAGAAGGAAGGAGTACAATAACGCATCAGAAGTACAGCATTGCTTTTGTTTTGTAAAGATGCGCATCATAAAATTCGGTCGAAGTGGACAGAAGGCCAAAAATATTTCATTCATCTTAGTTAAAACAAGGACAGGACAACATTGATGTGCAAAATCACAACAATCTGATTCACCTAAGCTTAACTCGCTACATGCCCGTGAATCTATGTTCACTACTCTCAATAAATAACGCACTGAAGGCACAAATCAATGAGTTTAAGGTCAATAATATACATTTCAATTTTTAAAATCCTGCAGCCATAATGCTGATAGCTAATTTTCTGGCATAAGTTTATTTATTAGGACGGTGTCCGTTGACATGAAGATATTGCATAGTTAAAAGAGATACTCGAAAATATTAAATTCCAAAGATAACCAAATTTTGGCCATCCTATTTCTACTTTACCAAGTAGCTCGCATAAAAGAACAAAACATTCACAAATGACTAGGTGAAATATGTCTGTTGTAACTAAAGCCAGTCTACAGTTGACGTGAACGCGGGGTGACAATTTCGGCAAATGCAGCATTTTTCGGCTCTCGCGAGGCCTTTAGAGAAATGTGAATTGTAGTTCTGCTTGAACGATTTATAAATATGTGTGGAAAAAATCTTTTATAATAACATTAAAATTCATTCAGCGCGGAACACCTTAAATGCAAAAATCAAAATTTATTACATTAAAAATTGAGCAATTTCGGTGTGCATTTAAAATAAGCAAAATCCATTATGTTTAGAAATTTAATTAATTGTACGATAAAAAATTAAGTTTAAATAAACCACCGTCCGATCGGACTTCGCCTGAACAATTACCGACCTCTTATTATACTAAAAGTACATTGGAAGCTTATAAACATTCATTGTGCGGCTAATGATCAAATTTCCTCTAATCCAGTTTGCGAGCCTCAGATTAACACCAATCCCATTGTACCAACCAGTTGCACAACATAGCATATCGACCATCCGTCATACGTACTGGCACATTTCTATTTCCCATGATCATCATCAGAGTCCAACAACAAAATGTCTGACGAGGATCAGTACGCGTAACTAATGAAAGTTTTGTTACATTTGGCAACTAGGTATATTCGATGGAATTGGTGTTAATCAGAGGCTTGAAAACATCATTCTACTAAGTTTATGCGCACAAGTATACAGTATTTAGACAATAAAAGCATCAGCCATTCGTTTGTTAATATTGTTCGAAAAAAATAATTCCTAACAGAACAATAGCAATAAGCGTAAATGTGACCAAATTGTCGTACTCGGGAATTTAAAATCATCTCCTCAACAATCTGCATTTGTCTTTTCTAGTAATACTGACCTGAAAAGATCAATATGTAAAAATATTTCCATAGAATGTGAAAATTTGCAGTATTTCCTATTGAAAAATAAATAATCTATTGCACGTATCGTATATGCAATACCTTTAAATGGAACTAAAGATGGACCGAGTAACGCATTAACTCCTTTAGTTAATGTTTACTTAACTATGCTACAAAATTGAGCTATTCCAGTGTAGGGGAATTTGGTATCTATTACACAACAATGAATTTATTTGTGTGCACTTATCGAGTTGTGTCCGATAACGCAATCATACGCTCTGATTACTCATTCAAATATTTGGCGTAAAATCAATATGTTCAGTTCGGTGTTATGAAATGGAACACAGAGATCAACAAATTATTAAAAGAAGCAAAATAATCTATTAGGCACTAGGTGAATGTAATTATCAAAATCTTGATGCCGAATAATGTCGGACAGCATGGATTGCAGTTTCCAACTGAAAGTCAATTAGTGATGTTCACAGCGGGAACGATAATCACAAATTTCATGAAATAAATGAGACTCTTCTACGTCTACATCTAATCAAAATTAGCAAGGAAAGTTTTTACACCCCTCACTGATTGAGGAATTGTTTTATCTCTGTCGATGACCCGACGTACTTGACCAACTGTGCTCGATCAATCAATTTGTGATCAGTCAGAGCAATAGTCTATATTAAAAATTGTGGGCTCATTTCAAAAATTTAAATGACAAGAAACATTCCGCGGGCAGCCAGCACCAATCCAGAGCACATTATATAGTTCATGGATAGGTCAATGCATATTAAATTATTCGGAAATTCCGGAACATATTTTATTACGAGACATTATAACTTACAGAGCTAAGGAAGTGCCTGTTAAGCAAAGAGTGCACGCGTCTATTGGATAGAACCCAAGATAATGATATTTTAATCTTAAATGAGCCGATTGTTCACCTAAGCTTACCATGCTTTGTTCAGAAATAATTCCGTCATTATCTTATTTTGCGAAATGACATATTTACGCCATTTATAGATAATAGTTTCGCAAAGCGATGTTGATCTCCTCCTCCTCTACACAAACAATTCAGTTACTACCTTCAAGTAAAGACGATTAGTGCGTAGAGAGGATTTATAGAAAAGGGACCTGTAAAAGATAAATGACAAACATATTAGACCCTCTATTGGATGAATACAAAACAAATTATAGAATTGGTTGGAAGATCGTAAAATCAGCCGCATCTAAAAAAAGTTAACATCTAAGTTCAAACGAATGTGATCAGGTAAATACTGCAATATACGTTATGATGGCTCAACAACAGAAAATGTATACACAAGATAAAACTTTATCTTTTCCTTCATAACCGAGGTAGTAAATAAAAGCAACGCTAAATGTAGAACTACGAAGGAGACTCAGCTTTGATGAATCTGCATAAAATCTATGCTAAAGAATCACGAGATGGTGAATAAAAACAGAGAAATAGAAGCTAGCTTTAGACATAAATAATATATATTTTTAAAAAGTGATCACAGAAGTAAATAGTAAGATGGAAAAGCCCAAACTTTACATTTAACAAAAGATTTACTTAATCGAATAATAATAATAAATGTAACAATAATAATAATAGAAATACCGCAATTTCACGTGACGAAATAAGTATACATTATTAAAATATATTATAGATATTTCTTAAAAATCACATACTAGATTCTTTGGAAAGGACCCGAAATTGAAAGAACAATATCAAACCATACATCTACAATAAGATTCAAACGGATATTCAATTGGTGAAAACGCGTTGATCGATATATGCAATCTACCTAGCTAGGTGCCTAGTCGGACTAAGATATATGCTCCAATTAAATCCCATCTTATACAGAGACTCAGCTGTTCAACGTTGCATGGAACTTCAAAGTGGTATAATGCAATGAGTCATTGGAAAGAATCTAATTAGAATTTGACGCTAAATTGCATGTATTCTCGAAGCTGAGGATAGGTCTTGATGATTCTTAAAAAAACAACAAACTCTAGCTGTTTTAGACTACAAAATTAATGACTGGATTTAACCACAAGTTTATCATTAAAAATACAAATAAACGTTCTATTTATTCTGTTAATGTATGCTTTCACGAATGCTCTTCGGCGAATTTACCAGTTACATTTTTACGAAGTCAACTTTAAGAACTATTAGTTGATATGTATAACTATGACGTTGAATGAAAATTAATTCTTATATTGAAAAAGCTAAATATTTTGTATTTTCTAAATTTCGCCAGTTTACTCGTGTTTTACTACATTACTTATCAGAACAGCTTTCACACACACGACTTAACAGCGCTTCCAAAAAATCCTGCTTGGGAATAATAATAATCATAATATAAGTAATACCTACTCGGGGCAATTGTGCAATGCACCAACAAAGCACTGAAGATTTTCACATACGATGGACATCCTGGATTGTCTAATTTAAAACTAGTCTTTACATTGAAACAAGCATATTGAGTTATACGGAGTTAAATGGAATTTTTGCAAAAACAACTGATAGGCTCGCAAACGAAGTGTTAGCCAACGGTAAAATCTTTGGCTAAAAAACGGAAAAAAATCCCACTTCTGTGATTGTACACAAAGTGATTAGGTAGAGTTAGCTATAGAGCACACGGCTATCTGGGTGATTAGGCGTAGGGTTACCGGTGTTGGACAGTGACGTTCGCTGTTCTGATAGCATTCGGTTGTTGCCTTGAGGTTCAACACAGGCTAAAAATGCAAATTCATCTATTACGTTGCCGTCGGTTGCTTCATCATCATTATCATCAGCTGCAGAACTATTACAAATAACGCCACTCTGAATTTCAATTAGAGACCTCTCATTATTAAGTAATTGACCTTCATCAGTAGGTTCGTAGCTGGAGCAAGCTATATTAGACTGATCGGCACTCGCAGCATTTTGCATGTTCATCGATCGATTTTCCCGAAGCTCTGTTTTATCTTCTTGTTCCTGAGCTTCTGTTGCGGCAGTTGCAGAGTCCAAATCGACATGACTAGGAAATATCAGCCTTACAGTAGTTTCTGGTAGGACGGGAATAGCACAGAACGGACATCGGGCATGAAGCTCAAAGTTGTGTCGATTGGGTAGACGGATACTTGACCAATAGCTAGAAAATGGCAAAAAACATAAATACAGGTATGAATGAACCACAATGTTTTAGCATTTCTCTAAATAACTGATGCCTACAAACATTGTCAATTTACGATGACATGAAACCGAAATATTTACTCGTATTTAACTACACTTATCTAACAATGATTTTGCCCACACTTTTAAGGTATTTTTCACCCGATCATACTTAACTTATTGTTTATTTTTCTTTATCATGCTTCGTGCACGCACAACAAACATTTGAAAAACGTTTACCTAATTCTCGGGTAGCGTTCCGAGTTGTTTGCATCCGCTGTCTTCCTGATTCAAAAACTGTAAAAACGAATTTGTTTAAATGCATCTATCTATATTATTGTACTCTATCCAAAATGCTTCTCTTTTAACCCTAAATTTGAATTAATTCGTTTCAATTAGATCGCAAACACTGCTAAAATATCAGATTCACATATTTACATCAATCATGGATTAATACGATCGTTTGAACCAGAGATGTTCAAAATTACTTGTAGATTTGAAATGCTAGCAATACGGGCTTATATTAAATAGCACACTTTCATTAATTTATCACGTTTACATGGGATTCAACAGATAACAACAAACCTTTGTTGAGTTATATGAAACAGATAAAAATGTATGACGCTGAATAAAACCGTTTCTTACTTCTGTACGCATATACATTTGTAAATATTGAAGTGAAATTTCATGGCAAATTTTTAATAATAAATATGTCAATATGAACTAAGCATTGCATGAGATATCGAAGGCAATTCATCAAGTAGCCTGATTTTGACTTATTGGCAACTCTTAAAGTACTTGCCAGAGTTTGACGCAACAAGGGCTCGAATCGAGTATCATTTACTTTGGAGTCTTGCACTCATCCACTGTGCTACCCCTGTCACATTCTAAACGCAACTTTCGGTTGTAACCTAACTTATGCTTTGAAAATCCTTTCCTTAAAGTAGAGCCATTGTGACAACCATTTCGATCTAAAACTCTAACTAGCCACAATCGATTTTTCATTACAGGACAACATGCCATCCTGGGAAATGATATTGAATTGAAGATGTTTTTCCTGCAATATCAATAAATTGGCAACTCCACGGTTTCAGCAAAATGTAAAGAATTGCAGAAAATTATCTACCCCTGGTAGTCAACGCGGGCTCCTGTTCACCTAAAAATAGAGCACTGAGGCATCACTTTATCTTGCTGTTATTTGTTGATAGAAAATTACAAAATTATGCAAAATAATCCTCTTACATCGCCAATATACACAAGAAGTGAATTAGTCGTTTTTATCTAGCAATAAATTTGAGCTGAATGGAAGGCAACTGTAAGAGGCTATGTCGCTTACTGACAGGATATAGAAGCAAAGCACATCCACGACAAATCGTGTTAGTAAATACTAAAGAAGTCTGAACATAGGCTTACATGCGCACAAATGCAAACACACGCAAATTTTGTTTACAAAGCTAGAGAAAGCAAAACTACCAGAAAATGCGTATACAACAGGAATACGATGCCTTTTCAATACTGTAGAAATGTAACTTACCGAACTGTCTGAGATGAAGCCATGTGCCCACATGGATTAAATGCGTAGGTGGGTGGTGCTTTGTCCACATAGAACGCTATCTCTCGGCCCAATTTCAATGGAATAAACGGCGAGACTTGCCAGCACATTGGACAGGTGCGATGGTCGTTACCACTAAACAATTTAACAAAAATAAAGATATATAAATAAACACGCGCAGAATTTGGGAATAAAGAATAAATTCACCTAAGAAAGAACTAATTCTTCGTGTCACTTCAAAGATTGAAAGAGCGTATGTTTCGAACATTTGTAATAGTTTAAGAGCATTACAAATGGAACGTTGGAAATACAACTTTCTGGCTGGATAACAGGTCGGCTCCAGTCAATCATGCAACAATAGTATCTACCACATTCTTACGCGAGGTGTTAATCGCTCCCCCGAATTAAATAAACTTATTGACCGTTATCATTATTACCAACGATTATCTCATCAGAATATACAATCTATGAACGAATTTGTGGAAGTTTGCAGACGAAAGAAATGTATTTGATTCAATTAAATGGAAAGTATTCTATAGAAGAAAACGTACTAGCGATAAGCCATATATATTTATTATTAGGAAGACAAGACATTTAAATACAAAGTGAATAATAGTAGAGAATACTGAGCTACACTTTACAATCTTTCATTTATTGTTATTCTGTGTTTTCAATTGATTCTATGGGTGGACACTAGTCTGATTTTCACAACCGAAAATCAGACAAGTTGCCGCCCACATAATTAAATGTAAACCCAGGATGTATAAAGTCTAGTTGAGTATTCTCGAAATAAAACAGCCATAATTCACTTTACAATTAAGTATCCTCGCTTCCTAATAAAATAAGATATAAAATGCCATTAAACAAATAGACCAGTTTCATCATCAGTGGGCACTCATCAAAAACCTGTCAAAATTTCCACAACCGCATTTCGAACCAGGTCACATTTGCTTGAGTCATGCAGCTCACACATAGCGCGACACAAGACGCACAAAAATTGCAAGATCCATTCAAAACCAAGGGTACACATCTTTGATTAGTTTTTGATTCAAGTGGAACCTATTTGGCATCACGATTGACCTTAAGTTCTAAATAACGATTCTGGATATGTCATCATAGAATAGACGTTATGTCACTTGAGATAATGGTTCAGACTCAGAGTATTATGGCAGGAATTTTTATTAGTATAAACATAATAGAGCAAAAGATAGTAAATGCAATTTATTAAGTAAACAAATTGCATTTTTATTAAGCACTCGTCAAGTACTTTCTACAATATATATATATATATATATATATATATATATATATATATATATATATATATATGCATTTATGTATTTATGTATTTATTTGTAGTCTAATGACAGGATTTTGATTGTATATTTTCCGTCATAATAAACAACAAACTGCATCAGGTTGCAAAGTCAATTCATCCATTAAATTGGTTTCGTCCTTAATGAGAACTTCGCATGTGCTGTCCACAATTTGCCACAATCGTGCCTCGAACTGGAACGCGTTTGCCTCGGAGTCCGGGACTCTATCCAAAATGTCATTGGTTCTTCACTCCAAACAGTATTTATCTGGCATTTTGTTCGTTGTGCAATGCCAGATCGGGAGCGGCTTGTTAGAACTTCCATTATTAACAGATGCGAAACAGATTCTACCTGTTGTAAATTATAAACAATAACTCTGTGAATAACTTAAAATTGCATTTAGTGTGCGGCAGAGATGATACAGTGGATACAGCCACAGACTCCGAAGTAAATGTGTCCAGATTGGAGCCCTGCCCGCGTTAAATGCTATTCAGTACTTGAATGACGAAACCAGTCTGCTCGACGAATTGTCCCTGCTACCTGACGCAAAGTTTAGTTTATATATATCCATATATATATATATATATATATATATATAGGCGAAAATTTTGTCATTGGATTTCAATTCTGAATATTAGTTGAAGAGTTATTAATAAGGACAAACCCAGTCTACTGAATGAATCTTCTTTGCTACGCGATGCCATTTGCAAACTAAAAGTGACAAAATATATGCAATCAAAATACTTCCGTAACATTACATATAGATCACGGCATTATATTTTTAATTAGAATCAATTAATATTCATAAACAAACTTGACTTCAAATTTATCCATAGTATTTTAAGCTCAAGCAGTTTCTTACTAAAAACATAATATAATTTTATAATGAGAAATCATAACCCAATTCTGTTAGAGAGGAGATGGAAGGAAAAAACGCGTAACTGAATACGAAAATGTGGCCAATGAAGGCAATAACACACGCTCAAAAATTGTCCTTGCTTGCTGAATTCTGATATAACTGGTACAGTCGTAATGGCGAAAATGATAAGGGAAAACGTAAACTAAAAGATGAATTCGACATAAGAAGTCATAAATTAAAAACAATTTATCCATTAGAAGTAATTGATTTCAAAGAAAATGAACCTCCGACCACTCAGGATGGAGACTTCCTGACCACAGTTATTTTCTATCGTTAACTTGTTTGCCTTTACGTTAACAGAATGGTATTGTTAGGTATTCGTTCTCATCAGGTCAGTATCCACAACTGATCCAGACTCAGGACGGTGATACAGAGATATCAACAGACGGAGTCAATACAGATGCACGAGTCAGCGTAGAAATCTTAAAAGATAGCAAATGTTACCAGATTTCCGCCTTTATTTATGCTTTGCCAAATCAGTGGTTGGGTATTCCACCAATTTAATGGTGGCGAGCAGGATTTCTTAGCTCAAATGTGGAAGCGTGGATGAATTTGGGCCTCGAATTTTGTACCCAAGCGTAGCCCTGTCTACGTATGCCTAATTCACTTATATTAATTTCACAAGTTATTAAAGGGATAATATCAATGTCAACTTTCGATACAGAACAGCGCCGACCTGTAATATAACAATTCTTTAAATCAAGTTTGCGAGCTTAAGCAAATATCAAACCCATTGCATTTATCATTTCCAGCCACACAAAAGTCAAGTGACTAATGTTTCACTGCCATATAACCATAAGGAGTGAAAAAAGTATATAAGTGAATTTAGACAAATTATTATTGAGATTTACGAGAGAGGGAGAGGGGTAGAGAGAGAAGGAAAACCTTGCTACTGAGTAATTTATCAGGATAACTCACAGAAATGAGGCAAACTAAACCTCTCCACAACACCATTATGGCCAAGTTAGCATTCGGGCAAGGCGACATCAGCAACACACGACTGCCTTGCGTGAGTTTCATCTGTATCGCGTCATTGACAAGCACATTGCACGATTTTAACCCATGATCGAATCGAACAACATAACAAAACTACCTTTAGTCACAGAAGCACTGACGCGTTTCAATCCTCCATGATCATCATTATGCTAATCTTGCTTTTTAAATATAACGCATTGCCGCTTACGATCTTCGCTAGATCAGCCTGTCGGCTGTACTCTACGATGAGTGATCAATGAAGATCGAAACGCGTCAGTACGTGTGACTGACGCGAGTTTTGCTATGTTGTTCGACGACTGGTTAAATCAAATGGGATTGGTGTTTATCTCAAGCTCGCAAACTTGATTTAAAGAATTTTTACCACCAATTGCGCAAACATTGATTGTTTAATCATATTACCATATTATAAAATGTTGGTATTTTGGAGAGGTATCACAACGACAAACTTCTAGACAACTGGAATGCATTGTTACTTCAAAATCACGACAGATATCTCGTTCATATCCTTGTGAAAGTCTACTGTTCATAGCACGATTAACTACAAAGAAAGACTATCAAATCCAGAAACATTTTGGCCACTGATAAACTGGCAAGTCTTTGTTATCTTATCAGAAACAGCTATGATATCGATTCATTAAAAAAACAAACGTCACCTTGTCGCTATCCATCATTGCACATCTGCATCAGCAATGAAGCTAAAAGAATACACCTTGAGAAACCTATAGGTCGAGGCGCCAACTCTTCTAAGTTTCACAGAAATTGTCACGTGTTGAAAAGCTTGCTGAAATAACTCAAGCATGCAGGTTAGATCGTAGAGAAAGGGGCTTTATGTTTAGTTAACATTTTCCTACGAAGCGTTCCAGAGGCTTGCGGAAAGCTATTACTTGTAATTGCACGAACGTAGAAAACGAAAATGCCTGCTTGTTCATTTTTCTCCGTTTCCAGTGCACGAAAGATCGCTAGGAATAATGACGGTTGTCTGTATATGGTACCAACACAATGGTTTTCGACATAAGATAATATGTTACCAAAATTGAGAATTAAAATTAACTCTGAACACTCAATACCTAAAATAAAACTGCAGATATATAAGTTCCTCGTAACAAGGAATTTTTAACTATTACACATTTAATTGAATGATGGTATGATCACCACAACTTTCGATTGCTGATTGAACAATAATTAAATGCGCGGGTCGTGGTAACAATTCTTTAAATCAAGTTTGCAAGCATGGAGTAAACACCAATCCCATTGTGTTTAACCAGTTTTCGAACATCATAACAAACAAATGCGTGCGCCTGGCGGTTGTTTTGTTATGTTGTTCGAAGACTGGTTAAATACAATGGGATTGGTGTTTACTTCAAGCTCGCAAACTTGATATAAAGAATTAAATTGCTGATGTCGGTCGAGGACAGTGTATGTATTTGCTGGAGTAACTGGTGATTAGAAGTATTAATTTTAAATACGAAAATTTTGGCCGATCTAAAAAACACTGTTGAATGTTATATATATATATATATATATATATATATATATATATATATATATATATATATATATAGTGAGTTGGATTAGAAGTTTTATTGTTGAAGGCTTTCTATAATTTACCTCCTGCTTTATTAAACTTCCACATAGAAGACTGCACCGTCCATCTGCCCACATGTCTTTAATTAATATATTTTGTGTATAGGACGTATTGCCGGCTCCTAAGAATGTGTAGCTAGTGATTACGAAACGAATATGAACATGCGATTATACCCTCCGTTTATGTTGACTGGCATATCCTTCTGGTCCTGTTTTGAACTAAGGTATGCAGTTACGAATATACAATTGCATGTATGTTTTTTTTGAAACTGAAGCTGCACTTACGTGTCGCCACTAGCTTGCCACGCATGATATCCGTGCACATGCCCACAATTTAGGTATACATATGGACGCTTCTGGTCTGTGTCCTCGTCGTCAACATCATCGTTTTCAGTGGTTTTGTCATCGGCAGCATCCCGACGGCGTTGGCTAATGTTTGATGGGCCAGAATCGTTGTTCAGGTACGACGATGAGCGCCTAGAGTTGACCACATTCGAGTGGGCTGCTGCTGATGGATTATCAACTGGTTGAATAAATTTTAAGAAAGCAAACCCCGTTAAACCAATAATAAAATGTAAGACAAACATATAAGCCACTAACATTTCCGACCTGACAACTTGCATGCCTTAGCCATGCATATTGACAGCATTCTGGTATTAAAAGGAACAATCGAATCACTTTTAACAACAAATAGTGACGTTTCAGTAGATTCTGTCTATTGGTTGCATTACTTGTCTGGTCTCCAGGGAAAGAGGACTGGCAGCGCTGTCTCTTTACTAATGGAGCCAAATGCTTACTGTTCGAGTTCTCTTTTATGATTATCCAGTGATCTAGTGGAAAAGCAATATTTTTTCTGGCATACAGCACCAGGCTGCGCCAGGGCGCATTTTGCCAGAAACTATGATCTCAGTTTAAGAATGTGTGCATACACGCATGTATGCATAGTATATCAATCAAGTGTACACCAATACACCATCCAGGATTCGCTCACATTAAGCTCGAATTTGATATGATTAGTGGGTTATTTTAGAATTGCTTAAATGATTCATTATGCATGAAGATAAATTAGCCAATTAGCGTGTTTCAATATTTCTAGTTCAGAGAGTCTACTAAGGTATTCTCTCGCGGTTCTTTAGTCTTAAACTGACAATTTTAATAACGTTAAAAATGAAATAATTATATGAGCATTTAGTCTGGAAATTAAAATAAAACAGCTAAGGCTCTGCAATCACACCACATTAAAAAAAGACTTGGTCAAATTGCGTTTATATTTGGTGCGCGTTTAGGAGCGAGAGAGTGAAAGGAAAAGAGCAAGATAATTAAACCTAACGCATTTTTAGCTTCACTGCAAGCGTTCATCTACCAGCGTAAATGTTATAGTAGTTCAATTTGGTCCTAAATTAGTCGCATCCAAATTTATTCTGCTGATGATCTACGCAGGGCTTAATCGATGACAACGCGTCACTTAGATTTGGATTACAGAAAAAACTAAGACGCCGTGTAGTGGCCAGTTATAAATTAAATAAAGCATGGCAGCAGTAAGAGATTCACCAAGTAATCAAATTGAGACAAACCAAAAAATAATTCGCCAAACAAGCTAAAATAGTTGGTGCCAATAAATGGTTTCAAAAGCTGGGACAGCTCACAGCAAAAGTAGGTTTGGTCTGTTTACGGCGTGATACAGTGAAATCCGCAAGGAAGCTGTATTGCTGATGATGAATGAATTACATCATGTCAAAAATTTGCATTGGCTAACCAAAGCTACATTGAAATTGGACTATTCCATAGTAATCAAAATGTTCCATAGGAAGGAACATAATGCTATTATCTTTAAGATCAAAACCGAAAATACAATTCTGCCCAATATTTTATTTAAATACTGTTTGTTGCGAAGAGCTAATATATATGCAAGTATGTATTAGGTGTTGCGAACCTGGTGGCAAATCAGATCAGTTGTGACCAGCAGGATAAACCAAAGGCAGGCATGAACGGAAAGCCTGATCTCATGCACATTCGTTTCGTGCTTACTGGCGACTCATCAGTAGGAAGCCGGTATTACGCCCTTCTAAGGCCACTACATATTTGGTCGGAATGGACGCGGAATAATCAGGATAGGTCCAATCTCCTAGACGAATGTGTAAACCCGTAATAAGTGAAGCTAACATCATATGAAGTCTACGACAAGTTTCGACTTCAACGTCTAGCTCACACTATATAATATATCTACCGCGTCTGTGCAGATCACTCACACTACGGCTATAGTGTTGCACCGATACCAACATTATTGTACCGAAAAGGTACATGGCACTAACACTATGGTGAACTATAGCATAAATTGATATCCATCAGGTTGGTACCATGTATCGACTCGGAAACCATAGTGTTAGTACCATGTACCTCATCGAGTACAATAATGTTGGCATCGGTTACTAACACTATAGCCATAGTGTTAGTATCCTTTACAGACCTCGATATATATATTATATAGTGTGAGTTAGCGTTGAAGTCGCATTGTCGTAGACTTCAGATATGATGTTAGCTTCGCTATTGCAGGTTTACACATTCGTCTAGGAAATTTCGTACCGTCCTATTATCCCACATTCTTGACCAAATATATAGTGGTTAAAGGGCGTTATACCGGCTCCTACTGATGAGTCCCCAGTAAGCACGAAACGAATGTGCATGAGATTATACTTTCCGTTCATGCTGCCTTTGGTTTATCCTTCTGGTCACAACTGAACTAATTTGTTACTAGGTTCGCAACACCTAATACATACTTGCAAGATAGATGATTTTTCATAGTAAAAAACTACAATGACAAAGTTAAAGTTTAAATGCGTGGTTAAGGATATGCTTTTTCAAAACATATATATATATATATATATATATATATATATATATATATATATATATATATAAACAGCCAAATTTCTTAAAACTCAGACTAATGCCAAATTGTTTACCTGTTAGGCCAATAATAAATTTAAAAATTGCTGTTGTTAGATTCTGAGAATGAACTATAAAATGCATTTAATGGAGGGAAACTCGCGACATTCGAAAATCTTTAATCGCAGCTTTTGTCAGACTACATTTCTTGCATTATTTTAAACTAAATATGAATCATTCTATAAAAGTTACAAGTACAAAGATAAAAATAGACCATTAACATGCCTAGCTGCACAAATTTCTGATAATGCAAAACATAATACAAGATATGGAATACCAGATATGCAATTCTCACATATTGTAACTGACAGGAAATGTCATCTGCACAATTTCTATACAGTCACAAACATTAATGTTCAGTAGCTTTCGCCACAAGTTATACATTTAAACAATCATTGATTGTGCGGGTAGTGATAACATTTCTTTAAATCAAGTTTGCAAGCTTCAAGTACGCACCAACCCCATTGTATTTAGCCAGTCGAACAAAATAGCAAAACTACTGTCAGTCACAAGTACTGGCGCGTTTAAATCTTCAATGATCGCCATTAGAACAAAACAGAAAACGGATGAACGAGGAAAATTTTGCAATGCATACACAATATATGGAAAATCAGAAATGCGTTTCTCATCCAAAGTAGCCACACACACAATGTAGTTGACTGGAAACGGCGTCTGCAAAATTTATAGGCAATCACAAACAACATTTTTGCAGCTTTCACCATACCAATATATGCAATACCATTGAATAACCACTGATTCTGCTGACAATGATAACAATCATTAAGTTCACGTTTGTGAGCATCAGATAAACACCAATCCCATTTTATCTAACCAGTCACGCAACATAGCATCAAATTTCAGTTTGACTTACAAACTTTTTGAAGGTAAAAATCCATAGTCATCAGCTAAATGCACAGTCTGTACATGAACTGAACTTAAACTGCTGAATACTGTATGTGTGTACACGCGCCTCTGAATGTGCTATTCCCGCTTTCTGTTTGTTTTTGCATGCTGTGTGTATTTAATTCAATTCAATATACTTAGCTTGTCAAAATTTACGATGTAACGTACCAGATGTTGATGTAGAGTTGAGTTATAACTAAAAGATAATGGTCTTTGTTAAATGAGTTTTAAATACCCGCTTCATAATAGAGTTATGTTTCAATAAACAATAAGTTTTCCAATTTAAATTGGTGATACAAATAAATGGCAAAACTGAAAATCATGTACGGTAATAAATAGTATTATCATAAACAGTAAATTACACGGCTCGTGGTCGAAGAAATTTCCGGACTGACGACTGGCGGACCCATGCTAGTGGCACAGGTATAGATGGCAAAAACCTTGCCGATACTATCCAGGTATAGCATCCTAACTAATGTGACGCCATGAGATCGGTTTTACATCGCAGCTAACACTTGGTACTAATGTCGTGATGGGGGAATCAAGTCAATCATGCCAGAGCTCAAGGGTAAGGTTTAGAAGCAAAGAAAATTTTACTAATGGCGTATTAAAATCAGTTGACCTGGCTAGTAGTGCTCCCCAGGCATTGATGGTATCTAAAATAAAGCCACTTGAATCCTAAGCACCCATCCACACTAAAGTTTGGTGATCTACTGTTCTTGTAAAGCCCACAAAACCTGGCCATTATTTGCAGTTATGCGTAATTAAGACATCAATTCAGATCAGGTAATTTCAATTAATTCAGTATCGCAACGACATTCTTTCAAGAATCAATTTTAAATGCTGGTTTGTTAGTGCCCATGAAAATGATAGTAATTTACAGATAATTGACAACATAAAAATACACTTCACTATACCATAATGTGTAGACTTGCTTGAAATAAAAGTTACAATAACTTCCGATTTTATGTATATATATATCATTTGGAATGCGAGCCTTAATAAAATTCATAGTACCGTTTTCAATTCACGCTCAAAAAACATGTTCAGGCATTGGGCTTGAACTGGAGGTGATGCACGAAATTAATTGGTTGTTACCTTATATCACACTCTCTGCCTTATCTTTCCTTCCAATTAGTATATAAAGAAATGTTCTTTTGTAGATACTTCAGAAGAATATGAGAAAGAAACGGTTCTTGTATCCGATAAAAATTATTTTTCTTTTTGCACATGGAAAGGATACTATGAATATATATATATATATATATATATATATATATATATATATATATATATATATATATATATATAATGGTAGTTCAACTATATATAAAACAATAGTCCCCAAAAATGGTTATACATAAGATTAGAGAAATGAAAAAAAGGTCTACATTTTACATCTATTTGAAGGATTCCATTAAATTGTGAACGTATGCTGAACGCCATTCGCATGGGATGGTACCTCACATTTTAGGTAGTAAGGTCACTTTTTAGACAAAAACCTATATATATATATATATATATATATATATTGCCCGATCATTTACAGTGCGTAGCTATAAGTTAACAAAATGTATAGCCGTTTACCTGCATCATTCGTGGCAGAGCTGATTCTTAACTTCGAGGAGTGACCATGACCAGACCGGTGTCCATTAGGCGCCTTTTGCTGGTGCACCTTATTATTGTTTACTGTGCGAAGCGCTGCCATACCGTTGAGAAAACCAACACGCTTCCGCTGGTAAAACACGTTGATGCCGGATCCAATTCCCGATCCGGACAAAATCTGTCTACTAGATTTACTTTGCACCTGGCCGTTATGGCAGTGGCTGTTGGTTTTGCTTGTGTCAACAGGCACACGTGGTATCTGCAGAGTGCCATACATGACAGGACATTGGATTCGAGCTCCGTTGAGTCGATCAACCTTAAAGTATAAAAAGTTTAATCATAAATATCAGCGTAAACTGGCCAGTAGACCTAGAAATTTCCAGTCTAACAATTAGCGGATGTTAGTCCGTCATATTGGCGATGCATTTCTAAATAAGAAATGGATGTAAAAATTTTATTAAATGATGATGCTTCAAACGACGCTCAAAACGGTACTGATCTTGAGTTCCAATAACATGCTAGAGTTCGTAAAAGCTCCAGCTCCTTAGTAACAGAGAAAATCCTCGCCATCATGCCTACAATGGAGTCTTTTAATTTCTCTGTTCCTCATGAAATTCACAATAAAGCTTTACTTTTTCGGTCATATGGCACCACGTTAAACTGAAGCCCATTGCACAGAAGACTGCTATCTGTTTATGAATAATAGTATTTATTTAAGAATAATTTCGCAAGTAGGAATCCGCGACTTACTGTTCTGTAACAGAACGACATAGCCACAAATTACCTGGTTATGGGGTAGTCAAGCATCAAATCCTCATTCTACCATATTGATGACTATGATAGCGAAGGAGAAAAGAAATTTAACCATCAAATAGATGGATAAACAAGTGTGGTATGCAAAGCATTTGAAAATGAATATTTATTGAATGTAATAAAATTCTAAAACAAACAAATTAATCAGTTAAATACTGCTTGTTGCGAAGAGCTAATATATAGACAAGTACGTATTAGGTGTTGCGAACCTAGTAACAAATTAGTTCAGTTGTGACCAGAAGGATAAACCAAAGACAGCATGAACAGAATTATATTCTCATACAAATTCGTTTCGTGCTTACTGGCGACTCATTAGTAGGAGCCGGTATAACGCCCTTTAACCACTATATATTTCGGTGAAGAATGTCCGGCGGTAGGTCAGTTGGTAGAGCAGAGGACTGTAGTTGAAGCAGATATCCTTAAGTAAGTAGTTCGAATCCGCTTCGCCGGATAAATTTTGAAATTCCCATTTTGGGAGATTGTACCGTCCTATTATCCCACATTCTTCACCCAAATCTATGGTGGGTTAACTGTGTAATACTGGCTCCTACTGATGAATCGCCAGTAAGCACGAAACGAATGTGCACGAGATAATACTTTCCGTTGATGCTGTCTTTGGTTTATCCTTCTGGTCACAACTGAACTAATTTTTACTAGGTTCGCAACAACTAATACATACTAAACAAATTAATCTACAAATATTTAATAATAAAATAATTTTAATCAGACAGAAATAGGAATGCATTCAGCGTACGCTTACCATTGCCGAGAGGTCATGTAAATTGACAGTAGATTTGAGACCCTCTCGAGAACGCCAGAGTAAAGTGACACCACACAAATCTATCAGAGTGGCATCCGCTAGCACGTTGTCCTCATCCACCTGATAGAGCAACGATTAAATGAAGGTATAAAAGAATGCCTAAAATTATTTAAAGCAAAAAGTTAAAAAACTGATTTTTTCTATAATTACATAGTAATCTAGATCTCTCAGCCAGCGTACTCCAGAAGAGACAATGCTACATAGGCAGAATTCTGTGGGATTCTCTAGTAGACAATTTTAGTAAGTAATCAAAATTGCGATACAAGCTTGCTAATCAAACTCTACCGCAATTCCAGCCCTCCACTGGAGAAGCCACGATAAACTGACAAACAGAGTTTGTTAATATCCTACTCAGACAATAAACTATTCAACATGAACGGCGTTGCATAACTAGGTTCAACGTTGTAGAAAATCAAGGAGCCCAATAATAAATTATGCATCTGATTGGTGTTTTCAGACGCTCAGCTTACAATGGCCTAAAATAAACTGTTCGAAGACACAAAGTAAAAAATCGAATAAAATATAAGTATATATATATGTATGTATATATATATATATATTTCTAATTAGGAAGAAAAAACATTAATAACAAAGTGGATAAAGGCATAATCAATTGAAAACCCAGAATGTATATAAATGTATGATTGTATAGCGATGATTAGTATTCACGAAATAAATGGCCTTTATCCACTTTGTTATTAATGTTTTTTTCTTCCTAATTAGAAATATACTGTGTAATATTAAAAGGCATGGACATTATAAAGAATATATATATATGCATAAAAGAAAAATGCTCACGAGAAGTCATTAGATTCGTGACTTACGTCAATAAAATTACACATTATGTTGTGGCTGATTTTGAAATATCCCTTTCATCTAAAAAGAACTTACCTGACACTAGATTTACCCTGCTTAATTAAGTTTGCTAATATCTGTTCAATATAAACTATACTCACTCTGTTTGATTCGGTGGGTATGCAGCGTTTCTGCCGCATCTCGTAGACAGAGCCACATACGCTTACTTCGCGCCAATTGTTCGCCATTTCAGCCAATAATTGTGGGTCACCAAGATCAGCGTTCCCGATTCCAACCTCACTGCAGGCTAGCAAAAATCCAAAGCGAAAAATGCGATAGTTGCCAGGCGTAGTGAACAAGATCACATAGAATATTAAGAAACATCAATATTTGAATTAATGCATTTTCGAGCTGATATTGCTAATAAAATATAAAGCGAATACACACACACACACACACACATATATATATATATATATATATATATATATATATATATATATATATAGTACAAAAGGTAAGCAAAAGGTAAATAAAGTAGGTGCCCAGACAAAACTTGAATGTGTCAAAACGCAATTACCATATGGAGACAGGTAACAGACACTAGGACAAAAAACCCCAATTTTCGGACTCGTTCAGTCAATGAGTCGAACATGTTTTTCGTTACTATTTTACAATAAGTAGATTTCTGCACTAAAGATGACAAACTTAACTCAAGTTAGATTATACAAGCGAAATAATGTGCCGACAGTGTTTTCTTTTGCAATAGCATCGATATCAGATGCGGAAGAAAATATATTAGGACAGAAAAGAAATCGCGCGGCTTAAAAATTAGTTAATGCTGAAGCTAAAGAGTTCAAAGACTTCTCTAATCAGATACGATAGCAGGAACATCACATTTAAAAATACATACAGACAAACAAACAAAATAACAGCAGTGTATGAGTCAAGATGGGCGCAATCAGTAGCTGTATATTTATCCATATCAAAAAGTGTAAGTATTCGGCATTACTTTTTTTGTCACCGGCATTGACACCAAACTCAGTCTTACAAAAGCTGCCCACCTTAACTCATTGAGAGACTGAGAGTATCAGTCAGAGGTGAGCAAATATTCGCGCAATGAAAGCACGAATAAAACTGCACAAAAATAAAACCTTATCATCATAAACGTCAATGTAACAGAATTTAAAAATGATGCTTCGCTGTTGCATAGCAAGTAAAGAGAAATGATAAAACAATGATAACAGCAACAGCAATTGTAATAATAACATCAGCAGTAAAACCAACACCAACAACAATATTAATAACGATAATAATATTTAAAATAATAATAATAATAAAAATAATAATAATAATAAAATAATAATAATAATAATAATAATAACGTTAGCTGTAATATCAACAACAACAATAATAATAATAATAATAATAATAATGAAAAAAACATCAATAGCTTAAAGAAAAATCTGTAAGAGAGCCGTACTTAGATAACAGAAACTATGCCACCAAAACCTCTAAGCAGCAGAATTCAGGCGAGGTCAATATTGGAAATCCAACTTACTTGCGGTAATCACTGCATCTTTTCATGAACAAAAGAAAACCTGATGCTATACTGCGCAGGGTTTCCAACCAGGAACTATGATGCGCACGTGGACACGACATTGGTATATGAACTGGTATTGTATTATCAAACTTGGTTATGGCTGATTTAAATTGTTTCAGCCATTTCAAATTCTACCTACTATGTTTCTTACACCAATCTGGCGAAGGCTTAGAAAATAATTCTCTACTGCGCAATCGAAGTGAACTATACGTAAAACGTGACATAGCCAGCGAATTTGATGGAGCCTTATATGTTTGTCGCACAAGGAGCATTTGTTGATCCATCCAAAATCACTTTTTGTATAGCAACCTTCCTTATTCTATTTTGGTAACCTAAATGTACTATGATTCTGATAAAACGGTAGTTAAATTCCTGAAAGTGTCTCAGATCCCCGGCTCTAGAGGACCAGGTTACACTACAATTAGACAAAATTGTGTTTACATATGCATTGTCAATACGACCTTTAAGGTAGAGTGGATCAACCACGGTTCTGAAAAAATAGTGAATGTTGTAGAAGGCTACACTAGCTTTAGCGATTATACTACTTACTTCGTCACATCTACCAAGATATGCAAACATGATAACTATAGCGCGATCTCCACCTTGATGTCAAATAATTGAAATGAGTGATGGGCGATCCTACATTAACAAGGCACGAATTTCAAACCGAACAATATTATCAGGAATACCCATTTAATCAGGTAGCCTAGGCAGAATCTCGGTTGCCGAATAAAATTACAATAACATCTGTATATCCAGGTCGGCTAATATACCACCGAAGGGAACTTCGACGCATACATCCTGAAAGTGTAAAAGAGTATAGTTCGTAATGGCATATATTACGAAATAAAATAGAAATGGTGAAGCGGATATCCCTGAGAGATACAACAGTGTGTATTAAATTGGTGCGATAATTCATTGAATACCCTAAAGCGACTAGAAGTCTTTGTGAAAAGAGAATGTATAATATTTACAAATTTAGTGTGAATACTATTTTTCGTCAGAATATAGAATAAAACGTTGCGATCCACAGGGTCCAATGCACCCACGAAATCTAAAAATACAATTAACAGGGTGAAATCCGTTTTTCTTTCGTAGTATATGATTCGCGCGAGGTACTAAAACGACGTAAGATAATCAAAGAAAAACACTAAGATACGACTGTAGTAAATCTGATAACACGATTGTTAGCACACGAATTACGACTGTTTTTTTGAAGATGGTAATGTGTCGACTCGTTCAAAGCAAATGGTATGGAGTCCTCATTCAAAATAACTCGTTAAGGATGAGGTAACACTCTACAAATTTTCGCAGCCATCCTTAAATAACGTCGGTAGCTGATCATTGGGGCATCCTCTTTGCATTGTTTAACAGACAATACTGGATTCCAAATTTCTAACTCTGACGGATGCTTGAAGTCACCGTTCCACATTGTTAATACGGGCATACTTTCAAGAATCGGAATTGATGCTGCTGCCCAAGAAAATTTCCATTTGGCGTGCAAAGCTCGCCGATCAAAATAAAAGATTTTATCAATCATTAAAAGATTGTAACAATCATTTATTGTTTTGCTCTTCAATTTTCAGGGGCGGTTTTACGAATAAGTGGGAATAACCATAGGCTGTTAGCTGATGCGAGCAATTATTCCATCTCTTTCAAGAATCTCCATACACTTTTCAGAGACCAAATGGCTAATTCATCCACGGTAGGTTCAAATTTTCTCCTTCGCGATCAGTTAACTTCGATGTCATAAAATCTTCATATTTTTGTTCCGCGAGTTTTCTTAAATCTATTTGAGTTTTATCATTACTTAGCTTTCCTAAAATGTGAGACCCAATCTACAACGGATGAGTGTATAGTCCGCGTCGATATACGTGTTCCAAAACGAACAATAGACCAGGATTCAACAACGCCATCTATAACTAACCGACAGATTATCGATTGGAGTCTAAAACTGTCGGAACGTATTTTACGTCTTCAATTTTTGATACTCAAGTATAATTTACGTTCCGCGCGGCTAACCAACATTTGCTCACAATTATCGTTGCGCACAGGGTTTAAGGTGTACCTGCTTCCAAGATAAAATTCTACGTTGCTTAAGCTCATAACTTGAGCATTTATCTCAGCCATAGACGAGACTGTATCTAAAGTTCTTTCGCTCTCTTATGGAGCTTAGATCGAAGTATAAAGCGGCCTTGATGTTGTGCGTGCTGCATTCAGTGTGAGCATATGCAGATGCAATGAAAAATCAACGATGAATTATGCTTCTAGCATTGGTTGTAGTGGACATCTTTAAGCATTCTGCACAAGGTCGGTTGCTTAAAATGATGCTTCAGCGAGACAGCATCCAGCTCAGAAGCAAAGGAAAATACCAAGTCAACATTGTTCGGCTCGAGAAGAGTACTTAATACAATAGGTTCAAATATCGAGTAGATAAGGACAATGCAGATTTTTTTAATACTCGGAAGATCCTAGATTCTTGGCTCGGTTACGCAAAATATACAAATTTCTAATATATTCAATGTACTCGCTAGAGCTTGTAGTTGCCCAATTCGTTCTAAGGGCTACAAAATAAAGGCACCGATGTTAAAATTCATCGTAAGTTTATTGAATGATAGTTTACACTAACTATTTCCATTATTTGGCAAAACAACATTGAGCTCAGTATTTTAATTAATATCTACCATATCTATAGCATCTACAAGAACATTATTGGTAAATTGAGAAAAGAAATGAAAAGAAAATATTCCAGAGTTATAAATGAAGGCGTTTTTAGTCTGTTTCCATTTGCCTAGATAGTCTGCCATTCGCGTCCAACGAGTAATAGCTACACGGGCACTAGAGAAAAAAGTTCTCTTCAACAGCCAAAACTTTCAATTCACGTCTGGCGCTATTGCTCTTATTCCGTTTCTACCAATTTGACACTAATAAATACTGCGCAGTAAAACCATACTCTAAGCTTATCATAAAACGAGATGATGGCTGTATTCCATTAGAACCTATGAGATTCATATTACTGTTGATAGCATGACTATCTAGGGCTCAACGGTCTTCAAGCAGTAAATTTTTAGGCCTTCAGGCCACAGATGAAAACATAAGTAAAGGAACAGCCAGCAAACAAGTCAAAGATAACAAGTGACCAGTAAACTGCACAATAAATGATTGCTAAACTGCAAAAATAAATTCTTTTTCCCCTCAGACAAAAAATTTCTCCATTGGCGTATTAGCGCTCATATAATGAAACATATTTTACAGTAGCTCCCACTTCTTAAAAAAATAATCTAATTCAAACTTGGATATAGTTGTCCCATTCAAAAACAAATACCGCTCCAGCTATATCTAACGAAAACGGTAACATAAACGTTAAATGAAGGTTGCAAATATGATATAAACATCAAACTCATTATATATGCATTTGCCAGTATAAACTAAGCATTGTATAATGTAGAAAAGACAATTCATCCAGTAGACCAGTTTCGGCGTTGTTGGGAACTCGTCAAGTACTGTCCAGAATTTTGTCGCGGATAGCGTTCGAATGTGGACACATTTACCTAAGAATCTGTATCGTTATTTATTGCGCCACCATGACGAAAACTGCACAAAATTTCCAGTTACATACTATGCTTTTGGTTAGCCTTTCCTTCGGATGGAGCCTAGTCGACATCTCTTTCGACATAAAATTCTGACTAGTTAGCCAAAATCCGCCACTAAAGAACAGACACCACGGAATCTTAGGCAGTGGTATTTATATAGGAGTTATAAAATTAAACAAGCATTGATTGTGTGAGTGGTGATAACAATTATTTATTTAAATGTATTTCGCGAGCTGGACATAAACACCAATCTCCGTATAAATGCATTGAATAATACAAACTAGGCATTGTATAAGGTAGCCAATGGAATTCATACAGTAGAACGGTACTTCCTTTTTTAAATAGCTATCATATATAATTTGCAACATCGAATTCGGTTTTACTGCGCTGTTTATGTTTAGTGTTTACTGCGTAGCGACGAAACAAAACTGAGCATGCCAGACGCAGAATAAAAGTTACGGCTGCTAACGGAAACTTTCGACCATTCGAGTTCCTCTTAATAATTAGTGATATGATGCGGTAAGACCAAGCAACCGATGTCACGGATAATGTTATCCGGCTACAGTACATTTGATCTACTCCCTCTGCAATTCTAGCCATCAACTAGATTCATCGGCACAATGGCGAGCATGGTTTAAATGTGATGTTCTCAAACAGTGCCAAAACCAACACAATCTGCATCCAACTGCAGGGTTCAATGGTGACGGTACATAAAAAGCAGCTAAATAGAACTGGTCATCTCGTAAATATTGTTCTTGTTTAATGCCTCCAAACGATGACCTGATGGTCATAATTTACAAGAGATAGCATGGTATGCGTATTAGTAGAAGTAGTAGTAGCAGTAGTAATTGTTATTTAAAATTATATAAAACAGGCGTTTAAGTTACAATTTTATTTCATTCGAGTAATAAACCGTCGGATCGATTGGCCTACGTAAAGTGATCGACAACTTGCGCATGTATATTGCTAAATAATATTTGATGTCGATATTAACGGCTGTTTCTCTTTGATTGGTGTTAGAGTCAAGCGTGTAGTTTAGCTGCATTAAATGTTCGTGTCAATGCCGCTTCAACTTTCTTTTTTGTTATTCGGGAAACTGCATCCCCTGTAAATGGGATGTTCAAGTAGATTGTTTTCTTTTCTGGGCCTTAATAATGGACAAATCTGACTACCTACAAAAGATGAAAAACGTGTTGAGTGACAATATATAATTCCGCGTCTTGACGATAAATCAGATGAAATAGACAAATGGAGCGCAAAGTAATAAATGAAATTAAGATCTTGACAGATGCCGGTTTAATTGATGAAGCTAATTCACAAAAGCTCAAACCAGCTGAGTAGGCTACACCAAAAATGTACGGATTATCAAAAACACACAAAAAAGGTTGTCCTAAGAGGCCAATTTTATCAATGGTCAATTCTCCGTTTCATGCACTAGCAAAATGGTTAGTTCGTATAATTGAACCATTACGCAAACCACTTAGTAATTATTCGGTTGCCGATTCGTTTGAGTTTGTGAACAAAATTGAATATATGTATGTTAATAAATAAGATTGTGGCATCTTTTTATGTTACGTCTTCGTTTAGAAATGCTCCAATTGATGATACTATTGACATTATAGTCAAAGCGGTAGAACACATCGTATTATCATCGCCGGTGCCAGGTCACACTTTACGCAGGCTTATCTTATTATGCACAAAAGACGTACGGTTTCTGTTTAATGGAAGCATCTGTAAACAGATTGAGGGTTTAGCAATGGGGAGCCCCTTATCTCCAGTTTTGCCTGAGATTTTTCTAGGGCATCTAGAGAACACATCATTAAGGAGTGACATAAGTAAATGTTCTCAATATATATAGTACGTGGATGATATATTTCTTGTCCTTAAGAACAGTTTGCAAACACGAACATTGCTTCAAAATTTTCAACAAAGCACATAAGAATATCTGCTTCACGTCAGAGCACCAGAAAGATGATTGTCTGCCTTTCCTAGATGTACTATTAAAGAAAGAAACTAATGGTGAATTAAACAGAACAATTTACCATAAACCAACATGGTCTACACAGTATTTGCATTAAAGAAGTTTTGTGCCATTTCAATATAAATTATCAACAGTTCGTGGTTGCTTTTCAAGAATTAACATGTTTTTTAGTCACGATTCAAAAGAAAACGAATATTAAAAAGCAATTAAAGATTAAATTTCTAATGGCTATCCTCGACAATTAAAAGAATCAATTATTAAAAGGAGAATTAAACAGAATCAGACGTATTGCAGCCCAGAAAAATAAACAGTCTACCTGAAAATTCCATTTAAAAATGATGCATTTTCCCAAATAGCACAATAGAAAGTTGAAGCCGTATTGACACGCACAATTAATGCAGCTAAACTACGAGTGTTATTTATGGTAACACACTTGCCGTTACCAGCAATCAAAGAGAAACAACCGTTAATGTCAACATTAAATATTATTTACCAATATACATACCCAAGTTGTCGATCAACTTTCGTAGGCCGATCGACCAGGTGGTTAATTACTCGAATGAGAGAACATTGTAACTTGAACGCCTGTTTTAAATCAAATTTTAAATACACGTCTGCAATTGCGCAACAAATCGTTAAATTTTTTTGGTATAATAATGTAAATAATAATGATTATTATTATTATTATTATTATTATTATTATTATTATTATTATTATTATTATTATTGTTGTTGTTGTTATTATTGTTGTTGTGTGTTGGTTGTTATTGTTGTTGTTGTTGCTGGTGTTGCTGTTGTTAATATTATTATTATCATTATTATTATAGTTTTTGTTATTGTCTTTTTAGATTATGTTTTTGTTAATAACAATAATATTATTTTTCTTGCATTAATTAATTCCAAAAACAGAAATTTTATAAATGGGAAATGAATTTAATTGTTTTATTGTAATAAAATCAACGATGATTTCAAACAGTTCAAAATCATAGTTAGCAAAAACTCGACACTGATATAAAATTTTAATTTCTGATGTCTTCCTTTCATCTACATAACAAAGCGTTGAAATCGACAACATTGAATTTTTCGATCCATTTTATTGATCGTGGAATGTCCGAGTCAAATGAACTAATGCAAATCGTTAAATTGGTCCACTTGGTGACTAGCGCCTGACAGGAATTTTTTTACGCCCGACATCATCCAATTTAGAACTTTAATAATGACTAAAAGATGGCTAATTTGTCAAACCATTATTAATATTATTATATATTTAATAAGTATGAAGCTTAGTTACGCCATTACGCACGAAACACGTGTGCTTGTGAGATTATATCCTTCTTTCATGTTGACTTTGGTTTCTCCTTCCGGTCCTATTTGATGTATTTTATTACTAGGTATGTAAAGCTTAATTCTCAAATTAGTGTTGCGAAACTTCCACTGCAATATGAATCTAACGCTATTTATAGTTTAAATACTTTCTGTGGACATTTATATGTAGTCAGATGCAATATAAGAGTGAATTCGCGCATGTCGGAGCAAATACCAATCGGATTACATAAATTGTGATATAGATCGCGCAGGGCTGTCCTTCTTGTTAGTTACCCTTCTGCCACTTTCGTGTACGGAATAAATGATAACATTCGTGGGGCGGTAAAATCTTGAATTCATTTCATTTCCAAATGCACGGAATTTATTTGGCCTTGACTGCTGCGTTCTCACTTGTCACTTGCTATTTAGGCCGTTCATCAGCTGCTTGTCTGGAACTGATGTTGGAACCAGATTTTCCTATTTGTTCGAATTTTCGGGACTTCATTTCCAATCCCATTTTCAGAGTTTACCCCATACTCACTGGTAAAATACACTTTGTGACAAATTTTATATCTTCATTCAAGAAATATTTATATTTATTTTAATTCCTAAAGTATTTTTTATTGTCTGAAATAATATCCAGTCTTCATAACTATTCTATTATAATCACACGTGCGCGCAAAACTACCCACATTACCCCCACGTACTCAACAACATATACACACATATGTGTACTTTAATCTGAAGGGATATCTATAAAATAAAAATATGCAGACCCTATGGATTGACATTCACGACTAACCGTGATGCCTCATTTTTTTTACAAATTACTTTTCCGAACGCGTGAAAGGATCACCGAAATGTCTTATTATAGTATCCTTCCATATTTGGAAGAGATTTAATTAAATTTGTGATGTGAACTGGTTATCTATATGAAAACATCTTTATGAGGTTCTTAAGTATATTAAGGCAGTTGACAAAACTGAGTGAAAGCACTTCTGCGTATATTTAAATATACTTTCCAAATTAATATCGCGTAGTAAATAGTTTGCATTCAAATAATTACTATCCTACAGACATCGTCAAAAAATGGGATTAAATCTATAAATATACCCTTTATTTTGTAACAATGCAATAAGATGTATTTTCAATTATTCACTATAAAATTGTGCTACCTTGCAATTTAAATTTTCCTGAAAGGAAGTACTGTGCATCATGTTAATACATGTGACGAAATGTTTAATATAATTTCATGAACTAAAATTACGTATAATTAAGTAGAAGTATTTAAACCATTGTTGCAATCTTGATATAAACTTCAATGCGATTATATATATATATATATATATATATATATATATATATATATATATATGTTTATAATGACGAAAGAACACATTAACAACAAAGTGGATAAAGGCCATTTATTTGTGAATAATCATCGCTTATACAATCATACATATTTATACATTTTGGGCTTTAATTGATTCTGCTAGTGGTAACAATATATATATATATATATATATATATATATATATATATATATATACTTGCAAATGACCTATGTATTGGTGCAATGTAGAAATGGAAATTCGATCAGTAGACCAGTTTCGTCTTTATTAGCATTTCTTCAAATCTGCACTTACCTTAAAACCTGCTTCGCTGCTCCCTTATTATTCAATTGATCTTTAACCCATCGTCGATATTGCATTTTTTATGAAAATTTGTATGAGATAGCAAAATTGGCAATATCAGCATATACTAAATATCAAATTGTAAATTTCTTTTATATTTCTATTTATATACACGGTCATACGAAGTGTGTATAGATTGACAGAATTTCTTTGTTATGAACAATTACAAAATATCCTCTGCTTCAACAATTTGCCATATTTGGCAGGGTAAAACCTTTTAAAAGTTATTATATTTGATATATCTAAGACAGTTGGCTTGAAAATACGATTTATCTAGTAATAATTATACGTTTAGTTGTCTTCAAAGAGAAAAATGTTCTATCTTAAAAACCAAAAGTACGATTGGCAAATTCCATTCTAGTAGATATTAAACGAAAGTGAGATTACAGAAAACGCTGTTTTGTTAACCAAATGGCTTCTTTCTTCTCGACATGAAACAAAATTTAGACGGTATATTCCTTTAAATATAAATAATGGAGATCGAAACGGTTAGGTCATTACGCATAATATTGTTAATCTGAAAAAATGTTTTTGTATTAACAAGTAATGTTTTAAAGATTGACCTTACTAGAGGATAATTATTTATACGTAACTTTGGAATAAAATTTTCATTGCACGAAGTAGCAAATGATATGCATAAACCTAATTAGTTTCCTCCAGACAAGGCGGTTAATGTCTTGTGTCTGAAGCTGCTACTGCTTGGATTTAAACCTGACAGAAAGTGTGTCAAGAAAACATCAGTTTGTGTAAAACCTATAATTGATTACACTGCACCCTTTTGGATTATTTGGAGACTATAAACTTAATACTGCCTGGTTTAGGCCTCGAGCAGACAGTTAAGACAATTTCTTGATAATTGCCCTATGAGAATGAAACCGGTCTAGTAGATGAGCAGCGTTTACTAAATTATGCGTTGTTTATTTTTTTTTTTAAAACACCACTATATTTATAATCAAATCGCGCAATCATAATTTCTAAATATTTGCAAATGTAAATTATATACATAGGATTGAAGTATTTTAAACTTTGATAATATTTAGTAGTACCTTTTTTCAAGAATAACAAACAAACTGGAAAAACTGAATTAAACCTGAATAGAAGTCTTCTTTTCCAAAATCCGTAACATCTTCATGACACTATACTGAGGTTAAATTAACACATCATTTAATTTAATTCTATTATTTTTTCAATGGCAATACTATTATTTTCTAGTATTCACGCTCGTAATTTTTAGCTCAACAGTTGCTGAGTCTTTTCTTTATATTCACTTAGATGTAGAAGAAGAAGCTTTAGTAAATCCAGTAGCAGTAGCAGGAATATCAGTAATATTACAGGTAGTATTAATATTAGTAGCAGCAGTAGTGGTAGTAGTATTTTCAGTATAAGTAGTAGTAGTATTAATAGTTGTATTTCCTCTTCTTGGTATTATTTTGTTATTACTACCATTATTATTATTAATCATCTTATTTATTATTAACATTACCATTTCTTTTATTGAATTTATAATTTTAAAAAAGTATTTATAATACTATTTTTATATATATAATCATTTTTTGTTAAATTTACGAGAAAAAAAATATTCTATTTAAAATCTTAATAATTTTGATAGTTGTATTTAAAATCTGCATACCCTACCATGAAGCCTAATTCAAACTCTGGAACAGTTAGCTGGAAGTTTACAAATTGATCCAACAGTTCACCATGAGAAGATATTATGAAAGGCGTCTTCATAAAAAGCAATCTAAGCGATATAGTGAATTTTCTGCTTACGTAATGCAGAGTATTCTATTAGACGGAAATCTGTTTATTTTTAATTTACATTGTGTGAGTAAACGATGGCCAACTCTGAATTGCAAACACCTATCTAGGCGGTCGTCACATCGAATTGACACTCTTTCTTCATCTGAGAGATTCGTGCATTGTAATGAGTTCTAAATAATTTTGTCTCTAAACATATTTTAGAATAGATTATTTCGTATTATTTTAAACTAATATGTTTATTTATTGATAAAATTAAATGGGCATTTCCTGTGTTGTAAAAAAATCAACTATATGGAATTATTAAATACCACGGTTAAAGGAAGTCAGTTGCTATGCCTATACATGTTGTAAGAGCACGTGCATTTTAAACAGAATGTGAAATTTTAATTATGCTTTTTCCGAAGTCGTAAATGCTGCATTTTATAAATTTTCCTTTAAAAACTATCGTATCATCATGAGTATCCTTCACTCTCTTGAAATCCTTTTGGAGAACGAATTTTATGTGGATTATTTCTGAGAGTCACTTATCTAAGTTAATGTGTGAATCGCTAAATCTTTTAATGTCGTCTGTCAATTAGGAATAAACATCTGACAGTGAATATACGGGTTATTATGTAATATAAATATTCCCAAATTTCTGTCTTTATTTTCATCAAAACCCATTAAATAAGTACGTTATACAGTAAATTTTTATGTGTAACGCATTGTATTATTTCTTTGAAGACCAAACTTTAATCTCAATTTAGAAAACGTAAAAAGTATTTAATTAAAAAAATCGGATTTGCATCATGAAACACTTGCCTGTGTTACTGTTGTTGTTAATTTTTTTTGAAAATGAGTTGAATTTTTTCAGTAATGCGATTTTTTAATAATTTAAAATAAGCTGATTCATTTCAGAGAGGCTATCATATCGGTTTTCATTTCAAGTTTTATTTGTCAAATCGTCCAGATAATTTCAATGTGCCTATTCAAAATTTAACACTGGCTTGAACTAAATATTTGAGACCATTGTTTGTTTTAACTATTGAAATAAATTCCTGTTTTACGGAATTTATAATGTTTGCATATTTCCTCTAAAAAATAATGTTTCGTTAATAAAGTGGCATATTTTGTACCTACAAATTATAGCAATTTATTACATTGCAAAAGTTACCGTTTCTCTCGTAAGCGTTCGGCGATTTTAATTGAAAATCTAATTCTGAATTTAAAATCATTCGAGAGACAAGTTTACTCATAAAATAAGCTAAGTTTGATGACATTTTCATTTTTATTCTATGTGTGTGTAAATTTACTCTTTCAAAATTACATCGGATTAAATTCATATTTGCTAAAATTTCAGACAAAATTGTAGATGTGTTGGGGACACCCGTTAAAAAGCCGCATTCAGCGCTTCAAATTGATATGAAATTTACAAATATTTTTTTTTACAAATATGTTTCTGATTTTATTACAGCTTACTTAGCAATATTTGTAGGAGATTTCACCCTCCACATTTATGACCGTGTATATTTTGTGTATTCCACGCAGTTTCGGCTGCTGATTATGATTATCAATAATCAACAAAATAATCGTACATCAGATCACAAATATTGTTGCTTCTGAGACAGGCATTTCCATTAGACAATATTTGAAGTATTTGTATTACTTTGTACGGTATACCTATTACATCATCGCACATATATTAGCTACACACGAGAAAAAAAACAAAATTATTATATTTTCCATTAAATCATATCACTTTTATATTAAAATGTGATAGCATATGTCAATAGTGGCCAAAAAATGCTTTACAGTAATAGACATTCCTCAAAATTGGTGTTAAATGTCAATATTGACAAAATTTGGCCAGTTTTGAACAATAATTTGTACGAAATCTTGAGAGGCTTGGTATTTATTATATATAGTGAATTGGGCTTGGCGTCAAATTGCTGAACACCTCTAATGAAATTAAATATATTGCTGCTTCAATTCCCAGTCGTAAATATTTTGTCGGAATTCGTAGTAGCTCCGGATCAAACGCATAGGACGTCATTAAGCCTGAAACGCATGCGAACATGAGATCATACCAGAAATTCATGCTATCTTTGGCAAATTCTTGTGATACAAGTTGAACTAATTTTATGCGCGGTATGTACAACCTTATATATTACTGCATCTATACTAGTTCTCCGCAAAAAATGTTACATTAAATATTGTTAACACCATTTTTTGATAAATAGGAAGTATTGGAGCCGCAATGAATTTTAAAACATATATTTTCAACAATATATATTATTATCTCAGAATATTTAATTAATTTAAAACAAGCAGTTTTTAAACAGATTATCGCATAAATAATTCAGAATATTTATGTCGAAATTTATCGTGGTTATTGAGGACTTTCAAAATTTTTGTCATTGAAATTCATTTCACTGGCAACCGTGATTACTTTATCCAAATGTTATATATATGTAATGTAATTAAATAAATAATATATAAAAAATTAAAACGACATACTTATCCTTCACACAAAATAAAAGTACAAAATTTAACATTTTGACTCAAATTTGTCTAAATTTTTTCTGTAAGCGAATTTGTTTGACTCTTCATATATTTTTCAAAAATAGAAAGCACAAGAGCAATGACTAACTAGCAAATATTGCGAATAGCCTTAGTTTTTTTCTGTATTATATATTGACAAATTTATCTATAAAATTCTATTAAGCTATATTAATTGCCGAAATATATATATATGTATATGTCCACTCACATAATCAAATAAAAACCGAGGATGTATGTATATATATATATATATATATATATATATATATATATATATATATATATATATATATATATATATATATATATATATATATATATATATCTGACTATAATATTAAATGAATAAATTGTTTTCTTAAAATTTGAACAATATAAGGAGAAAAATGTTAAAGTTACAAATAAGATTTTAAATGGAAAAATCTCAATTTTGCACATATCAAAAGGAAAAAGCTGTCCGAAATGTTGTTAATAAAAAAATTATATGGTATGATATTAAATACACTTAATTTTAACAATAAAGATATTTACAAAAATCATTCCCGAAACGAAAGTGCCATGCGATTGTGCATGCAATTAAAATATTCTGTTTTAAGTAGTTTTATAATAACAAATATTTCACAGATACGTGCAAGGGTAACGTATTTCATTTTTATGTGACAATCAATTTTGACCACTCATTTTGTGACAAACGTACCTCTTTTGCAAACTCCCTTTTATTTTGTTGCAAACCTTGGCGAGCATTCATTTGTTCAATGACCACATGTATCTTTTATATCTGGAAATACTTTTTCATAACTTTCCATCGTATAGACTTATGTATGTATTCCCTAAATTGATAATGCAACATTCGCTTATTAATTCTCATGATAAACTCAATATAAAAGGCCAAAAATGGAGCCGATTGATGGCATTTTTTTAGTAACACAAAACAAATGCAACTATTTTTTAAAAATACAAAAATCGTAAAATGATATTATTGAAATGATAAATGTTGGCTCTTTTTTATTCAGATGCATGGTGGTAATCTTAAATGACAGGTTCAAAACAGGCATTTTCTTTTTCGCACCAAAACTGTTACAAATGGTAATAAAACCTGATAACATTTTTTATGCTATGAAAATTAAGAAACAGTCAGAATAAATTAATTTACTTTTTTCATATTTAAATTTATCTCTTTTTTTACTTTGCAAATATCGAAAGCTGGTGTAATTTCAGGGGGTCAACGATGAAAACGCTAGCCAAGAATATTATTGCGATTTTGCTTGAATCCATTCATTTCATGGCCCTTTCCTCATTAGCAATGACACTTACCGGAAATATGATAGTACAAATAATATGTACCGACGCCTTACACGAACAAGGATCATAAAATATATTGCGCAATTTCGACGAATTTTTTAAGCAAAATTGCATCATCATTGTTAATGTTAGCTTGAATTTTTTTCCGTAGGCACTTGAAAAGTTTTACGTTAAAATTAACATATGTATAGATGCACTCTCCTATTATACCTTTATTATTTTAAAGAAGATCAGAATTGAATAGCAAATCGGTTGAAAATAATTTTATTATCATTAAAAAATAAACTACAAATTAAAAAAAGTTTACAGTACTTTTGTAACATATATTACATCTCTTAATTTCTTCCAATGTTGTTTAGGCCTAAATCCGTTAAATATATAAATTAGGCAAGCTATTAATGGCAGAATTCTTATTTAACATCTTCACCAAATGTTACGCGCTTGTTGATTGAATGTCTACTTACTGCATTGCTACATCAACGCAGTGTGTTCGAATAAAATTTGATTAGATAAATTTATCAGAAATGCATATGTAACTTATCAGAGAGTTCAGTATCACAGAGCGATCTTAGGGAGGTTTATGCTACTTAAGAAATGAACAACTTCAGTGGTTAAAGTCATGTCAACTCTATAGTATTTCTTCATCGCATGCGCAAATACGGCCGCTTGAATAGCAGAAAACACTGAGAATCAGAAAAGACCGATTCTATTTTCAAAGCGCCCCGATTTATTTATTAACGCATAACCGTTAAAGCATAAAGTGACAACGTATTGGAATCGTTGTTTGTAACATAAAACTTATTTCTGACGAAATATCTATTAAATACTGTTTCGTGTCAAACTAGTCTAGAATGAATTTTACATATTTGTTTAATTCTCTATCGTCAAAAATAAGTTAATAGTCCGTTTTGAACTGAATTTTAATAATTTTCAATTTTAGCTGGATTCATCTATTACATGTACGTTAGAATGTTAATATTTCTACTTTGATACATAATTGAATTAACAGTGTTTTAGTCTATCAATTTATATTCCGTATAATGCACTGCCTGGCCTTTCTTTTAGCAAAAGTTTTCAGTCTCTATAATTGATGTATTTTTGTTCTTTTTATATTTTTTAAACGTATTGTATTCACGTAGGAACTCTTCGTTTTTGTTCCATGTTGTCTGCTTTAGAAGATTAGCATGCATTAATGAAAGTTGTTTTTTCAATTACTTCTGCGAAAACTATTTATGTTAAAACACTAGCCAGTCTACATCATTTAACCCATATGTAACTTTTTTAACGTTATTTTTTATTTTATCCATCTATAGATATAAAAAGATATAAAATTGATGGTCCTATTATCATAAAAGCGTGTTAACGTTTCCTGACCTTTCAAATCCGAATTCTTGAAGTCATCCTCAGAGAAGGTTTATTAGCTACAATACGAGTAACACAGGAAGCACAATAAAACGACACAAGAGACTTGACAGAAAAATTAAACCTTTTAAATCCTCCAGATAGCCAAATAACCCAAACAAAGTCCGCAATTTCATGTATATTTATTCAATCCCCAAAGAACACGAAAATCGTCTTAAAATGCGCCAAATGTTTTTAATAATTCATATAAACCTTGATTTTTACTTTAGATTGATAAATGCACATAGTAGACTTGTTTTTGTTGCAAATCATTAAAATTATTAAATAGAATAGGGTTTCTAAAAGTTGGGAAATATCGCTTTAACGTTATAAGCAATAAATAATTATATTTTGGCAAGAAATATGTCCAACCACTCGCCTCGAAAAATTGACTGACTAACCAAAAGGAAGGCGACAATTATAAGTACATATAAATAATTACGTGAATTACATGTTTATTTTTCTATGTATTGGGGAAATTCCAGTGTACGTAATTATTTGCAATTAGAGTTGAGTTTTTTTAACAAAAAGATTATGATATTCTAATAAGTTGAATCAGTTATGAGCTCATTATAAAAATTTCTGTTTAAATGTTTGTGAGTTGCATTTTTAAAATGTATGAAAAAATTAAACTTTAAGGTAGTTCATAGATGAATTTTAATTTATACAATTAGATACATTAAAATATGGCATAATTTAAATAAATCCGTAGACGTTTGTCCTAAAATGGAATGCTGTAAATAAATTATGAGAGAGTATATATATATATATATATATATATATATATATATATAATATGTTATGATAATATTGACTGTGAAAATTAACGAAAGCTGAAAATCAAAATTGATTCAAGGGAAACATTGGAAGAATAGCTGTATATTTCATGCGATGGGTACGTGCTCCAATTAAACTTTGTTGGAGTTAGTTTTAAATGCAATCAGTGTAAACAATTTTCAATACTTTTGTTTACAAGCGTGCTCAAATTCCAAATCATTAAATAAATATCACCTCATAAGTCTTGTTTCTATCAGTGAATAGAAAATAAATAAAATAATAAACAGTATCTACGTGAATAATTTTGTTTTTTTTATCTTTCCGTTGATTTAAGGCATACTAAAATTATATTTCCTTTAACACACCTAGATTTTATACTTATTTAGTATAAACTAGGCGTTGTTTCCTTATTGGGTCGATGTCAAGTACTATCCAAAATTTCCCTCGAATTGTGCTCTCTACGGGGCACAAAAATGTCGGAGTCTGGATCTCCGTACACCGTACCACACTTGCCGCATCTAAAATTTAATTTTTCAGTTAACCATCCAATTTTGTTTTTCGGTATAATGTTACATTTGAAATGAAATTGCCGTGTTCTCAATAAAAACAAAGATCGGCTTCTAGTTGAATTGCATTGGCTTAATTCGTCAGTGCTTAGTTTAAACTGGGAAGAATATATTTGATCGTAATCCTGCCTTAAATCTGTATTTCAATATCACTTTACCATATAACTCTCTTTCTGTTCTATAAGTATTGCTTTTTGGCACATGGTTCAGCTAAACCAAAGACTAAATTAAGATTAAATACGTCATGGAATGAAAAATTGTTTTTCGTAATCCGCTGGGGTAGGGCGGTGGATAGAATCAAACTCTGCAAGATAATTGGACACCGGTTTTAGCTCTAGTAGGGGTAATTTTTTTACAGAAAGTGTCCCGTTTCTAATTCAGACGAAGCTGGCCTCGAAAGAGAAATGTCAATTTTTTTTCATTTTAAATAAAATGTTATGCAATGGAAAAATTTTCAAATTAAAATGGTAATCAACAAAGCTAAGTTCAGTTTTTAAGTTTAAACATTCTTGTTTCCAATATCATTATCTGCAACTAGAAAGCGTTAATATTATTTTGAACGAAGTTTATTAGCACGGTGTGTAGTCTATTTGATACGGATTTTGCCAAACTTGCCAGGTAACTTAATGTTTAAGTGTTCTATTTCTACTAGACACAAATAAACTTGGTAATTATTTATTTTTGATATTTAAATACAGATTATTTCTTTAATAATTACGTAGATGAATTTTTATTTTATTATATCTGATGTTTTCAGAAATTTCCACTTTATTATAATTTTTTCATATGTTTTACTATTTTACTTAAAACAGAAAAACACGTTGATAAAATAGAATATGGACCTTATTTAACTTCATGAACGTTTTTCATTTAATATGTAATTCGTATACCATTACTCTCCGAACATCGCTAGATTAAATAATATACGTTGCCGAAGAATTGGTTCTGACTCAATTCCGTTCGCCCCATTTATTTGAAGACATCACAAAAGGTTTATATTAATCAAAATTTATACCCGCTTGTCAAGGACGTATGAAGTTTTTCAGCGTGCACTTATACAAAATTTCTGTATTCGTCAACAGAAAAGTTAATTTTTCACTACGCCTGTAAAAAATATTTTTAACAATATATTTTTAATAAAAGAGCTAAAATTTGCATAAGTTTAAAGTACACTTAATACCCACCAAGCTATTTTAGACTAACATCAATTTTCAGTTATATACTGTTTGTGGTGTAGAACTATGCAATTGTGTTTTATACGTAGGGCACCTGGTATCAATTTATTTCAAAATATGATGGTACCGTCCAATTTTTCCCGCGTTACAAACTGAAATATATTGTGGGCATAAGGCGTAATACCGGCCCATACTGTTGAGTCGCTAGTGAGGACAAAATAAAGGTGCACAAGATTATACGTTCCGTTTATGCTGTTTTTGGTTTCTCCTTCTTGTCATATTTGAAATCCCATTACAAATTAACATTAATTATATTTGGTTCAACTAAACGCGATTAGCAAGAAGTGATTATTTATTATAAAATGTTACTTCTAGTAATTGCACAATATATAAATTTACCTTATGAGCAATAATTCAGTTAATAAATTTAGTAACCGATGATAAATGTATATATCCCTTTTACAATCAGAAAAAGCTCAGCGATACTACCAACAAAACAAAGTAAGAATTATGTTTTAATGTTATCCCAGTGATCTGTCAGTCTAATGCATGAAGCAGCAATTGAAAAATTGGAATTTCATTAATATGACGAATGTGTTTTGTAGCGTGAATGGAACGTCGTTCGCAAACATGCAAGCTAGATAATCAATATTGAACGACTGCGCTATCAAATACTGTTTAATCGTATTACCTATATATATATATATATATATATATATATATATATATATATATATATATATATATATATATATGATAAAAAATACAATAAGGTAATGTTCGCGACCGCATAGTAATTATGCAGCCGATATTTCCAGTCAGGTACAATGTACGCGAGATAACTAGAGGTGATAGCATCATATGAAATTTCGCCTTTCGGGTTTCCGTCGAAATCTGCTGATAATCAAGATCAAAACGCGTGAGTACATGGGACTGACGGTAGTTCTGGTATGTTGTTCGACAACTGATTAAATACAATGGGATTGATGTTTACTTCAAGCTCGCAAACTTGATTTAAAGGACTGTCATTGTTGCCTTTGGAGTGTTCGATTGATTATGCATAGTCTCTCGTTTTAACAATTACCTATGCAAACAGATTCGTCCTTTCATTTGGTTTTCCTATCATTTTTTTATAGAACTAGTAACGTGAATTGCAACTCTGTCGTGTATTGAAGTAAACTTTCTTATAAATCAGTTACATTAAAGAAGTTTCTGCATAAATATACAATAATATAAAATTATTCTTAAATGCTAAATTTCAACGCATTTAACGTTAAATATATACATAAATTTATAAGCTTAAAAATCATACAAATTTAAAATTTTGATCATTTTGCATTTCATGGTCAGTTAATGTACTAATTTGTTATTGGTTTTAATGCCAATTAACAAATAAAATGGTGTTAAGAAGTATATATTTATTATTGAATCAATTAAATATAAATAAATGTTATTTATCTTAAGATAAGACACATTTTAATTAAAAATACGCCTAAATACGACTAAATACAACGGAGTTTGCATCAAATAAGTATGTATTAGGTTTTGTGAACCTAGTAACAAATAAGTTCAGTTGTGACCAGAAGGATAAACCAAAGGCAGCATGAACGGAAAGTATAATCTCATGCACATTCGTTTCGTGCTTACTGGCGACTCATCAGTAGGAGCCGGTATTACGCCCTTTAACCACTATATATCTGGTAGAAGAATGTGGAATAATAGGACGGTACAATCTCCTAGACGAATGTGTAAACCTGTAATAGTGAAGCTAACATAATCTAAAGTCAACAAAAATGCGACTTCAATGCTAACACACACTATATAATACATATACCGAGTCTGTAAAGGATACTAACACTATGGCTATTGTGTTAGTAACTCATACCTTTTTTTGAAATTGATGAGTACCGATACTAACACTATGGTTTCCGAGTCGGTACATGATACCAACCTGTTGGATATAAATTTATGCTAAACTTCACCCAAATTGAGAATTACTACAATTTCCGAACACCTGTTACTCCAGTTAAACCATACACTCTGGCCTTCATCGATATCAGTTACCACATTTCGCGGTAAGCATGACATCATTAAATTCAATATATTACAGTTACATACTGTTTGTTGCGAAGAACTAATATATATGCAAGTATGTATTAGGTTTTGCGTACCTACTAACAAATTAGTTCAGTTGTGACCAGAAGGATAAACCAAAGGCAGCATGAACGGAAAGTATAATCTCATGCACATTCGTTTCGTGCTTACTGGCGACTCATCAGTAGGAGCCGGTATTACGCCCTTTAACCACTATATATTCGGTAGAAGAATGTGGAATAATAGGACGGTACAATCTCCTAGACGAATGTGTAAACCTGTAATAGTGAAGCTAACATAATCTGAAGTCAACGACAATGCGACTTCAATGCTAACTCACACTATATAATATATATACCGAGTCTGTAAAGGATACTAACACTATGGCTATTGTGTTAGTAACTGATACCTTTTTAGAAATCGATGAGTACCGGATACTAACACAATGGTTTCCGAGTCGGTACATGATACCAACCTGATGGATATAAATTTATGCTAAAGTTCACCCAAATTGAGAATTACAACAATTTCCGAACACCTGTTACTCCAGTTAAACCATGCACTCTGGCCTTCATCGATATCAGTTATCACATTTCGCGGTAAGCATGACATCATTCAATTCAATATATTACAGTTAAATACTGTTTGTTGCGAAGAACTAATATATATGCAAGTATGTATTTAGGTTTTGCGAACGCTAGTAACAAATTAGTTCAGTTGTGACCAGAAGGATAAACCAAAGGCAGCATGAACGGAAGTATAATCCATGCACATTCGTTTCGTGCTTACTGGCAACTCATCAGTAGGAGCCGGTATTACGCTCTTTAACCACTATATATTCGGTAGAGGAATGTAGAATAATAGGACGGTACAATCTTCTAGACGAATGTGTAAACCTGTAATAGCGAAGCTAACATAATACCAGCTCCTACTGATGAGTCGCCAGTAAGCACGAAACGAATGTGCATGAGATTATACTTTCCGTTCATGCTGCCTTTGGTTTCTCCTTCTTGTCACAACTGAACTACTTTGTTACTAGGTTCGCAAAACCTAATACATACTTGCATATATTTTAGTTCTTCGCAACAATTAGTATGTAACTGTAATATATTGATTTGAATGATGTCATACTTACCGCGAAGTGTGATAACTGATATCGATGAAGGCCAGAGTGTATGATTTAACTGGAGTAACAGGTGTTGGGAAATTGTTGTAATTCTCAATTTGGGTGAGCTTTAGCATAAATTTATATTCATCAGGTTGGTATCATTTACCGACTCGGAAACCATAGTGTTAGTATCCGGTACTCATCGATTTCAAAAAAGATATCAGTTACAAACACAATAGCCATAGTGTTAGTATCCTTTACAGACCCGGTATATATATTATATAGTGTGAGTTAGCATTGAAGTCGTATTGTCGTTGACTTCAGATTATGTTAGCTTCACTATTACAGGTTTACACATTCGTCTAGGAGTTTGTACCGTCCTATTATTCCACATTCTTCTACCAAATATATAGTGGTTAAAGGGCGTAATACCGGCTCCTACCGATGAGTCGCCAGTAAGCACGAAACGAATGTGCATGAGATTATACTTTCCGTTCATGCTGCCTTTGGTTTATCCTTCTGGTCACAACTGAACTTATTTGTTACTAGGTTCGCAAAACCTAATACATACTTGCATATATATTAGTTCTTCGCAACAAACAGTATGTAAAAGGAGTTTGCATCAGTTTATTTTGTAAACCAATCATGCTTTAAACTTTCTTTTACCTAGCAGAGCTAAATTTAAGCTTGGTGGTTATTTTATCAGTTATGTTAAATAAGAATAAATTACGATTGGACCTTATTTCTTTAATTTGTTATTCCCAATATAAAAGGCCTGATCATAGGCGGAAATAATCCATTGTTAATATTTTAAATTTTATGCTCCGTTTACAGTAATAACTTTAAAATTCACCTATAGATTTAGGTGGTTATTTATCGTTGATCTCAAAAAAATTTCTCGTCCTTCAGCAAAATATTTTGCCAAATTCCTTTTAACACCTTCAGGGAAAAATAAAATTTTGTTTTAGGTATAGACATGTGTGCAACTTAATAAGTTTGTTACAATTCCTGACTTAAATAAAATATAATTAATGTAAGCTTTTTTAGAGTGTATGTTATAAATCTGTTAATTGTACCGAATATAAACAAGGAAGGCAAAACTAAGAAGCATTGCCATCTGCATTGACCAGAGGGCAAATAATATTTATTTCAAATGGTAAGTCGACACATATGCAGGCTGAATTCTGTTTTATGTTCACTAGTTGCAGTCAGGCTCTGTAGGATTTTATGCTACGGTACTCCGATTGATGTATCTGAGCAAGAAAAGTATACAGTTGGAGATTATGTGCTAAAAATTTGATGAGATGTAACAAAACAAATGATTTAATAGAGCACATTATACAATCATCAAAGAAAATAATTCTCGGAAGCCGCTAAAAAGCATTTTGTTTGCATCGGGCACACACATTTTATAATAAAAACCATATTTTAGTTTAGCTTAACTTGCATTTTTTTTAAATTGCAACTGCAGCATTATACGCTCCTTTAAACTGAATTCCTATTGGATTATTTCATGTCAATCAAAATGGTTTGTTTACATGATCATAGTCATCACTTATACGCTTGGGCTCCATATTATAATTTTGCCTGCTAACATATTTATTAAATACTTACTAATTAACAAATTTATCTTTCAGTCCAAATTCAGTTTTTCAGTCAGTGTTTTGTCTAGTTGACTTAATAATACTGAACTTATAAAATTCCCGTCAATACTTCGTTTGTATGACTAATATTCTAGTTATAAGAACATGTTCGCGTATTTAAGTTACTTTTCAATTCTGTTTGTCAATCTGCCGCTCCGCCATATTTCGTCTCTTATTGAAAATCTACGGAAACCAGTATAACTCCAATACGTATTTCACGTTTCTTTACCATTCGGTAATGTAAATATAAAAGCAATACGTCAGTCACCGCTGAACAAGGAGACATCACACTTGTTAATAAAATCAAAAATATCGTATCCTATCCATACAAGAAAATGCTATAAAAAACCTTCAAAATAGTTTACCTAAACGTTAAGACCTATCACACTAAATATAATAATATAAAATAATCGAATGCATAAAACAAATAAGGGAAAACGTAAATCGTTTTGCACCATGCAATTGTATATCATACATATTTAGAGTAAATGCAAGTGTTTTGTACATATTTATAATGCAAATATAAATGAAACAGGCAATTCTACGTTTGGCATATGTGTCTAATTTTTAAAAAATAGCCTGTTTTAATTAAATAATTCTATTCAACCATTTCAATTGAAGTCAATATCTTACTTTTCGGCAGGTACATTATCGTTGCATTATATCTGCATAGCTTTAAGCCAAAATCACGAATATTTTCTGATTAAGCGAATAAAAAATTGAAATTTGAATATTTGTTTAACTTCGTTTGTAATGAAGGTACCATGTACTACGACGTATCTTAAAATAGATTTATTAGCAAATTCCTCTCCTATCTGCTATACAATTCTTTAACTTTTATCTATTGGAAATGCCATTATTAAGCATAATCGTAAAAATGTCGCATTGCAACATATGGCATTCCATTGTTAAGATTGATTGTTTATTAATAATCATCGTGTACCTAAGTTTGAACATTTTTAATGAATATATCCTGATTTAAAAAAATGCGCTCTATTAGAAAAAAGTGGTCACTTTTTAAACGAAAATATGTCAGTGTTGTAGTAAGGTTCAACGTGATATTACATAGCACATATAAGGTTAACTTATGAAATTGCAGTAGTTTTCAAATCTTCTGGTTGGTACAATGTGCAGGATTCTATAAAATAACGATATTCGATACACAAATTAGCGTAGAAAATCTCTATGAAATGTAACATGCGTCGTGGATAGTCATTGTAAGTGAATTTTTCTGTTAACAAATCACAGATATTGCTGCTTTATTGCATTAAAAATGTGATATTTTAAAAATTCTGAAATGAAATTTTACGTGCAAGTTTCCGATTTACGATCGTCAACTTCATTTAAAAGAATTAACTTTGATTTCTTGAAGATATGTAATTCGGCTATGTGCTTAATTCTGGCTTTTCTAATTGATAATCATATTATAGTATGCTTGCGAAAATCGAAATTCGTTTAATATATAACGATGCTGAACAATATTTAATTGTGTTGACTGCTAGATTAAATCAAGTTTAACATTAGGTTATAAAAAACATAATTTTAACTGATGTTGGAATTTTGTAACACAACCTGCGAACATTTTAGACTAAAATTCGTATTACGAAACAAAAATGCTAGTGTGAATTTAAATCAATTTTGTGCAATTTTTATGGAGATATTCTTAATTTTTCATAACATTTTCGATTTATTCCATTGATGTGTTTTACAAACCTAAATACTAATCTTTTATCATAGGTGGTAATACATATATCTTTAATTCCAAAGCATTCTTTTTGATCAGGTTTGCCTTTATAACTGACATCGGTTCTTATATTTTAAAACTTAAATCCATATATTCACACTATTTGTAATTGTGCTAGCCACAAATCCAATATGCATAAATGAACTAGACGTTCAAACTTAGAAATAAAACCAATCGAAATATCGGTTTCGTGAAAATTAAATTATGGCACACAAATTATTTCGTAACTTCGCTATGTTCGCATTAAATATTTGAAAAAAGTCAAGTCCTGTTGTTCGTTAAATTTTTTTCGGATTTTGTTTTAGCTAGCAGGTTTAATAATTTAATAATCAGTTCCAGAAAACAGTATTTAAAAAAATCTATTTTAGATTATAAGTTTTATCTTGTTTAAATAAATAGTTAACCTAATTCGAATATAGTTATACATTTGGTTTTGTAATATATACAATTACTTTTTTGTTTCCTTTTTATAGTTACAGACTGCATCTTGTTCAATAAAAAAAATAATATTTGGAATACACATCGTAAATGCGTTTTGGACATTTTAAAATTCATTATTGGTAGAGAATACAATTTAGATATTGGATTACAGTCTCCTCGTAAATATAGTATTTCAAGATCGATACATGTCAAATAATTAATTGACCAATTGTCAAAAACGTTAACATAGGCATTTGATAATTAACAGACGTGCACAACATGTAAATGCAAACTTTAACTAATTTTCTAAAAATAAGAATATTAGGCAACATGAGTGCGGAATAGCAGTGCTGAAAGCTTTACGTCACAAGTAAGTACAATATTAAATTAACAAATACAATGTTACGCCTTCACTAATTTTCAACGATTTTTTTATGAATACTATTTACGTCTTCCAATTCTTAAAGAATTACATGGTAATGATTGATGCAACTTTCCTTCAATGTTAATTATAACTGATTGACAACGTTAAATAAATTTTAAATCAGGTATATTTTATCTTACAACTTTACCGCGCATTACGTAAGAGAGCACGAATCAAAGTTATATTTCCTATGATGATAAACAACAACATGTTTCATGGGGACACCATTCCCAGAATTCTACACATAAGACAAATATTCCCATGAAAGATTTATGGTTTTAAAAATAGCGCGATAATATTAGCAAAACATTAAAAAAATAAAAAATATTCAATCTAATTATAGTCATTATTTTTTCAAAAATTAAACATAATCTTGTTTAAAAGCATTAAGCCGCAATGAAAAAGAATTATTTATTTTTAAATTGGCCTGTTTGTCACATGAAATAGCGAAGCTCAAACGAAGATAACAGATAATCGTTTGCACATATACCACATACATTTAATTAACATCTGTAAAGTTTATAAACTGATTATTTTAAATGGTTCAAATATTATACAGTACAAGAGCTTCTACATTTTTCTCATTTTCATTAATTAATTTGAAAGACAAATGTGTTTCTAAAATATTGGATTTACAAAAAGGCCTTAGTTTAAACAAATTTCCTGTTATAAAAACTATTTATAATATCTAAAATTGAACATACTTTGAATATAAATTGAAAGGCAAAACAAGATAGAAAAATGTAAACATTGAGTTTGAACTGGAGGTGACACACGAATTGATTGGTTGTTTCCCTTATTTCACACTCGCTCAATGTTTACATTTTTCTATCTTATTTTGACTCTCATTCTATCTATAATATTTTAAATTTTATTTAAAAAGAAATATTTGCCTCAAACAAAGAAAATTTTATTTTTACCGCGATGTCGTTTAAGGATTTCCTGGATGTAACTTATATAGAAAGTTAATTGTTTGGTTTAAACATTGGCAAAGAGAAAAGCAAATATTACATAAAAATGATAAAACAATTGAATAGACTTTTGATTGGAAATATTATATGATTTCTATGGTGACGTAAATTAACATCAACTGTTACACATCTTTAAAACAGTTACAATATATTTGGATGTAAAATCGTTATATTTCATTATTTCTGAAATAAATAAGAACACGAATTGAAATATTTTTTTCTGCATAATTCAAAGAAGTTTGCACATCGAAAAGCCAAACGAAAAAAATGCATCAAAACAAATTATTCAATACTATTTTGTCAATTTAAGTTCAATTGTGATTAGATTTTCACAACAGGTTTTATAAATTAAATAATTAGTTTAATCGTATAGTTAAACATTTGCCGATTGGGCGAGTGTTGATATTAATTTATTTAAATCAAGTTCAAGTGCTTGACATAAACACCAATCCTACCATTAATTAAACGTATTGACGCGTTACGGCCTTCTGTAGTCATCGAAGCACGATGGAAAACTGACCACGAAGGATCAAATCGCAATGCATATATAAGGAGAGCAAAATTGGACAAGCGGCTCTAACCCCGAGTAATTTCACATTAATTTTGCAGAATAGAAAATATCGCCTGCACAGTTTCTATGTAGACAGGAACACCATTTTCTTCAGCTGCTGTCAAATATATATATATATATATATATATATATATATATTTGTATAATACCGAATAAATATCTGATTCGTTTTTCTAAAAATATATATAACACGTAAAATGCATAAGATTTGTATGCGAAAATTATTACCTTCTTGAGGTAAGTAAATTTAAATAATTTAAAAAATACCATTTTGGAAGAAATAAGATATTTGCTACCTTATATTTTGTTTGGTTTACACGGAAAACGTATATATTATAATATCATACCATTAGGATTTAACATATTATCACTTCACCCATTAAATGCTTACATACGTCAGTATAAACTAAGAATTGTATAGTATAGAAAAGGCAATTCATCCAGTAGACCGGTTTCGTCCTTATTGGGAACTCATCATGTACTGGCCAGAATTTGCCGCGGACAGGACTCGAAACTGGACACGTCTGCTTCGGAATCTGGTGCTCTAACCACTGAGCCATCCTACCGCACACTACTTTACACATACTTTTCAGTCATATACTAACTAATGTAACTTGGTTAGTCTATTTTTCCATTAGGTGGAGCTCAAATGGCTTCCATTTAGACCCAAAGTTCCAACTAACCATAAACAATCTGTCATTAATGAACAGACACCACACTACACGGAGAAGTAGTATTGAAATGAACATTTATGTAATTAAACAAACATTGGTTACGCGGGTGGTCATAACAATTATTATAATCAAGGTTGCGGTCTTAATATAAACACCTGACCCATTAATTGCTTACATATGTCAGTATAAACTTAGAAATGTATAGTGTAGAAAAGGCAATTCATCCAGTAGACCGGTTTCGTCCTTATTGGGAACTCATCAAGTACTGGCCAGAATTTGCCGCGGACAGGATACGAACCTGGGCACGTCTGCTTCGGAATCTGGTGCTCTAACCACTGAGCTATCCTGCCGCACACTACACTACACACAATTTTCAGTTATATACTAACTAATGTAACTTGGTTAGTCAATTTTTCCTTTAGGTGGAGCTCATATGGCATCCATTTAGACCCAAAGTTCCAACTAACCATGCCCAATCTGTCATTACTGAACAGACACCACATTACATGGGGAAGTGGTATTGAAATGAACATTTATATAATTAAACGAACATTGGTTGCGCGGGTGGTGATAACAATTATTATAATCAAGGTTGCGGTCTTGATATAAACACCTGACCCATTAATTACTTACATATGTCAGTATAAACTAAGAATTGTATAGTGTAGAAAAGGCAATTCATCCAGTAGACCGGTTTCGTCCTTATTGGGAACTCATCAAGTACTGGCCAGAATTTGCCGCGGACAGGATACGAACCTGGGCACGTCTGCTTCGGAATCTGGTGCTCTAACCACTGAGCTATCCTGCCGCACACTACACTACACACAATTTTCAGTTATATACTAACTAATGTAACTTGGTTAGTCAATTTTTCCTTTAGGTGGAGCTCATATGGCATCCATTTAGACCCAAAGTTCCAACTAACCATGCCCAATCTGTCATTACTGAACAGACACCACATTACATGGGGAAGTGGTATTGAAATGAACATTTATATAATTAAACAAACATTGATTATAGTAATTATTATCACCGCCTGCACAACCAATGTTCGTTTACATATTTTACAAAATGGGTAAAAGCTAATTCCTATCATAATGCATTAATTATATATATATATATATATATATATATATATATATATATATATATATATATATATATATTACAGGCCAAACAAATTTGTTGTTGATCAGGCATACAAACAACAATCAACTGCATTGCATCAAAATCAGTTCAAGCTCAATGCCTGAGTATGCTATTTCTGTTTGCATATATCCGGCTGCTTTTTTCATTCATAAAGCCTCGCGTGTAGCTAACACATTTCTTTTATTGCAATTAATAATTATTGTAAATGGCACGTCTGTTGAGCATATATGTGAAATTTAATTTAAATCAGACGTTTATGTTAAATCCATAATGACTGAAATCAATTTTAAGGATTTTTGCATAATGACGTAACGGTGTTATATTGTTGAATTCATAAATAAATAAATATTGATATCTTTAAATTTCAAGCAATTTTTAGTATTTTAAAAATTTAAAAATGATTTAATTTTAAGTGGAAAATATTATAAGGAATTCGAACTATATAATATACGTTTTAATGACAACGCAAATAAAAGATAATATTGCACCCGAGAGGCTATATATTTGTTAATGCACTAAATAACATATATTAAAGCATATTTTAGAGAGCTCATTTATCACAACACAATAAAAGAATAAATGTTCTAAAGCAAGGCGAATATATTGGCTGAATATGAAGTAAAGCAATCGCTTATTCCTTTTCCTATTTAACAAAAAATATGCGCAATTATGTCAGTTTTAGTCAAAATAAAAATAGAGCTAATTAAAAGCCCTTATTTTTTCTGACCTTATATAGAAATGAACATGCGACCGGGTGTTATTTTACTCTTTGTTGAAATAAATTTATATACTAACAAATTAATTGATTATATTTTATCTATCAGATAGGAGAATAAACACATACACTTCAAAATTTAAGACGTATTTCATAGTGATTAATTTACCACTGACACAATACAGATATTCCATAAAATTATTATTTTCTATAATTAAAATTCCATAAAAACTAAGCCGTCTATCGCAAAATAGACTATAATTCAATTAAAATATGACGTGACGTAGAAAAAACGTTTAAATTTTCGATAATAATAAAATGCCATGAAATTCCACGTTATTTTTTGCATTTTTTGTTTTTGTCTATTAAATAAAAAGATAAAAATATTATTATTAATAATAATGGTGCTATATAATTAATACTATTAAAAATAAATATTAATAACATTAGTAATAATAATATTACTAACAATTATGATAATAATTCATACAACAAGAAAAGTAACAAAAACAATAATAATAATAACAATAATTTTATGTAAAAAATAGCGATACAAACAAGAAGATTTTGTTCTTTATTCATATTTAACAAAGGCTATACGATAGAAATGTGTACATAACTCATTATTGAATACATCTTTTAGATAAAGCAAGTGTTTTATAAGAAATAATTTAATCCGAATTATGCAACGTAATGAATGTGATTAGACTTTACATATTAATGTTAACATTTAAAATAAAACTTTAAAAATTTATTGATAAAATGCAATGGAATCATAAATAAAGCGTTAGTCTTTCATAAAAATATAAATTGAAAGGCAAAATAATAATAATATTTATTCAAATTCACATAATTTAAGGCTTATCTTAACATTTATCAATCATTAATTGCGCGCGTAGGGGTAACAACAATTCTGTAAACCAAGTTTGCGAGATTGAAGGAAAAACAAATCCATTGTATTTAAACAGTTGTCGATCATCAGAGTACGACGGCAAACTGACCATCGAGGATCAAACCGCATTTAATATATATGAAAATAAAATTTAGATATGCGGCTCTCATCTCTAGCAATCTCGCATACATTGAACTTGACTGGAAATGTCGGCTGCACAATTTCTATGCATTCACGAACAATAACTTGCTGGCGGTAGTTTTGTTATGTTGTTCGACAACTGGTTAAATACAATGGAATTGGTGTTTACTTCAAACTCGCAAACTTTACTTAACATGTTTATGGGTTAGATTTATTAATGAATCGATAGACAGAACAGGCGATAGTTACCAATTCCCATCAATTTGCTAGCATATGACAAAGTGAAGTTAAAATTATAATGGCCCAGGATTATTTAGAGAAATTATCTGCTGTACAAACCAGAGTAAATAAAAGTCAAACATGCAGTACATAAATTGTCATTAGCACCACTTGGATAGTATATAATAGTCATAAGGCACAATTAACAAATGTTCTACACAATTATTTTAATCATGTTTGCTATCTTAATATGAACACCATTACCGTTTTAAATATACACTTGCCAATATAATTTAAGCAATGTTCAATGTATAAAATTCAGTAGACTGGTTTCGTCCTCATTGGGAACAGTTTACGTAATGAGCAGAATTTTTCGGCGGACAGGGCTCAAACCAAGTAACGTCTGCTACGGAATCTGTTGCGCTAACCATTGCGCCAACCTGTCGCGCGCTAGTCACCATTTTATCATCACCCGCGCAACCAATGATCGTTTAATTATATAAAAGTTCATTTCAATACCACTTCACTAGATAGCTTTTGTTCTGTTCTATCTTAAGATATTGCAGGCGACTAGTTGGATCGTTAGGTATAAAGAGTTGCCAAACAGGCTCCACCTGAATGAAAAGCTAAAAAATTGTATTCATTAGTAAGTAACTAAAATTTTTTTGCAGCGTGCGCCAGTGTGGCTCGATGAATGGATTCACAGAATCCGAATTGGAATGGTGAAATTATCAAGATTGCAATCTTGATTTAAATGGTTGTTTTGAACGCCTGCGCTACGAATGAGTGTTTACTTATCTTAAAATTCTGTAAACTTTCAAACATATGACGTTCTTTTTTGGATGGAAAACAATTATGAGATTTGCAACCAGTACAACGATAAAACGGAGGGGATCCCTGTTTTTTATACAATCATAAGTAATTACACGAATATCAGGACAATTAGATTAGAATTTTTTATGCGCAATACACTTTCAAATCACTTGAATGCCACCTTGATATATGCAATTTTGGTAAATTGAATCGAAGTTATATATGCGTATTTCAATATGTCGATTTGACATGAACAGATTTATGTGCTGCAATCCTTGTAAGAAAATTGCATTGGCTAATTACAGGTGTTCTCTTTTATGCAATAAAAATATTAATTTTCAAATGTTAATGATGAATAGAGAGAGATAATAATATAGTCATTCTTCAGTGGAATACAATTCTGCAACATTTCCGTCTTTATTATAATATCATTGAGTAATCCATTTCACTTCATTATTGGTATTTATTACAGAGAGCAAGGTTTAGAGGAAGATATTCCCTCCAACCAAATTAAAGTAACAATTATTGATAAACTTATAAATGACTGTTACTTTAATTTTGTCGGAGGAATTATCTTCCTCTACAGAAGGAATAAAATTAAGCGGTTTCTCATTTTTGATAAAAATTCCACTAAATCTCAAAGATTTCGTCTGCAATATCAAAACATATTCGCATATATTTTGCACACAGAATTTTACCTTCTAAATTTCCTGTCAAAAATCGCGATTTACAATCTAATATTTTGAAACTATTATTTGCTTTCCAATGTACAAAATTTGAATTATAATATTTAAGAGCTTTCCCTTAGTAACTCATCACATTTTTATAAAATGAAACCGCAAATCAAGCGGGTTCTATTTTGATGTTCAAATATAAATATACTGCGCACAGCGGGAGCTGTTGAATGCATCAACGTCAGCTAAATTAGCAATCGTCGCTTGTACATTATCCGAATAAAGTTTGGTATACTGTTTGTGTTTGTTTGTGTGCAGGCGCGATTGTTTGTATTTTAGCATGTACGATTCCAGTTCCACATACATTGGCAATATATTGCACCAGATTTTAAATTCGATTTGAGTTTTAATTGCCTTTCGCATAACAGATTTATAATCAAATTATACTTTCTTTCAAGTTATTTAACATTATTTACAAAACTCAAAAATTGGAATTTTCAATATATATATATATATATATATATACATATATATATATATATATATATATATATATATATATATGTGTATATATGTGAGATGTGCATGAGATAGTGAACGCAATTCAGATACTAGGACCGGTTTCTGTTCTAACTTTGATTTATAAATGAACAGATATTGTCGATGTCTACGTGGCATAAATTAGGCAACATTTAATTCCAAGCAATGCAACCTGACGACTACAGGACAGCCAAGGATGCGCATGCACCCATAATTTTCAGCTTAATGCCATGTTATGCTTTCCAGTCAGTCTTTTGTTCGGGAGAATGGGCCAACTTACTTTAGCTAGGTGGCCGTTAAAAAATGGCCCACGCCGTTTCTTCTGTTACTGCAAATACCATGCACATGGAGAAAGAGCTATCAAATAAATTTATTAAGAACAGATTTTATTAGGTTTATATATATATATATATATATATATATATATATATATATATATATATATATATATATATATATTTATATTTATATACGTGAAAGAAATGTTTCTTATATCTGATGAAATTTCTTTTTTTTGCTCATGCGGAAGGGTACAATTGAATTTTATTAAAGCTCGCATTTCAAGTATATATATGATATATATATATATATATATATATATATATATATATATAAACCCGGATTTGTATAAGTTAACGACTAATGTTCATAAAGTGGATTGGGTTCTTCCTCTTAGAGCTCTAATTAAATTCTTACCAGAATTATCATGTCCAAGTCTCTATTCGATTCACAAATGCATCGGTTTCTTGCGAATGATCCTCTTCTCAACCCATGTCGCGTGATAAGTACAAATTACAGTTATAAACCAACCTTAATTTCGGTCAGCTTTTGTTTTAGTTACACCCTATTTAATTTAAATTTCAATTTTAATTTTACAACCAAATAAGGACCGACAGCATGCAACCTCTGGAGGTTATAATATTTCGAGTATCATTGCAATATTAATTTAAAATTTGGTCGTTAATAAACGAGCAATGGTTGCGCAAGCGGTGATAACAGTTACTATAATTAAGGTTGCGAAATTGATATGAACATCCGACCTATTAAGTGCATACGGTAGTCGTATAATAATATACAATTTAGTAAGTTAATTCATCCAGTAGTCTGGTTTCCTCCTTATTGAGATGTCGTCCCGTACTGGCGAGAATTTGCCGCGGACAGGGCTCGAAACTGGACACGTCTGCTTCCGAATCTGATGCTGAAACCACTTAGCCACCCTGTCGCAAATTACACATAAATATATGTATGAAATAAGCAATGGTTATGTTCCAAAAGAATTTTATCTTGTAGACCGAGTTCTTCCATATTGGACAACATGAAGTACTTCGTAGTAGTTCTATGGCAGAGGCTCGAATCTGGACGAATTGGCTTTAGAGTGTAGCATTTCATTCATTGAGCCATTCAAGCCGCGCATTTAATGAAACATTCAGCTATATACAATCTTATATTATTGGGCCAGCCTTTTGTTTTAATGGCAACTACTTAGTATTAAATATGGCATAACCTTCCAAATCGCCAAATCGAATCTGTCAGTAGAGAACAGACACCAGTCAATTACTGTTTCGTTAATCAATCTGCAATATATTTATTTAAATAAATATTATAAGAAACTTGGGAATTTGATATGCTTTCTCTACAAAAACTGTTATAAATTTCACTGAACATTGCCAAAAACAGTGGTCATTTGGTTCGAATGGTAAAAGAATCTTGGTCAGTTTGTTTATTCAAAAAAACGCGAAATAGACCAAAGAAATTACAAAGCAATACTTAGAATATACAAATAAACAATCATTTCTTTTACGGATGGTGATAACAATTATTAAATCAACTTGCAGAAATCGATATAAAAATCAATCGTATAAAATACACTTGCCAGAACAATGAGGTAGGCAAGACAATTCATCAATTAGACCGAATTTATTTCTAATTGGAACTCCAGAGGTAATTAACAGACATTTTTTCAGGGTATATAATTTTATCAAATGCTCCAAAGTGACGAAAACAGAACAAAACTTCCATTTATATACCGACTTATTTTGCGGTTCGATTTTCCTTCATTTGGAGCACCTGTAGCATTTCTACTATCCAAAATCTAGAACTAGCCATTCAAAATTTGATATTATAGAACAGAGTTCCTGCTACCCATAAAAGTGCTGTGTAATTTAGGATTTCTATAATAATAGAAAGATTAATTACGTGTGTGGTAATAGAGATTATTTAAATCAAGGTTTTAAAATAGACAATGGTAAATTAAAGGTGCATAAACGTTCTAAGTAAATTCAGAGTTTTCGACAGGATTTTTGATCACTCATGTGGAAACATTTTGAAATAATAAATTTTGATTAATTTTTATTTTTTTAATGATTATTTAATAATAATTATTACTTCAAACATGAATAAATATCAAAAATATTTAATCAGTATACAATAAGCGAAATATCTCCCTAGATATATGATTAGTTTATGTTTATTATGAAGTGAATTTAATTTTTCCCAAAAGGATATTTGCAATCTTTCCAGAAACCAAAATCTCGATGTTTTTGAAAAATTTTAACTTTGATCTGAACATAATTTCTACATATATTTATCATTTCAAACTAGTCAATTTTTTATCTTGTCAAAGACTGAAATTAATTACTATAAAAATCAATCAAATATGCTAATACAAATGATATTTTTTAATGTTTCCGCCGTAATTTGCAATTGTTCTATTTCAAAAATGAAGCTAGAAATCTTATCTCGTACGATACTATTTTTTATCGAAATAAGTTCGCAAATATCAAAGTAAATAGGTAATTATATAGATTTTAACAAAAAAAACAAAAAAATGTCTCAAAACTACATTATTTAATTTTTATTAATTAATTTTAAAGCTAATTTCGTAAACGGACGCAAAAATTTACTAAAAGAACAAATGTATGTAACACGAGAAAGAAATGCCATTTTATTTGCCATATCTAATCAGGTTAAGAGTTTCTGAATATTTATTCAGAGTATTAATTAAATAAGGGGCTAAAATGAATAGCTCGAATACATTATGCCTTAGGAGGACATTCATGCACATTCACATAAAAGCAAACACATTGTATCCACGTAAATTTTGTGGATGCCAAAAATTTCTCTGCAAATGTGGACTCAATTAAAATTTTCAGATTCTAACGCCCTCTACCCTAACCCCCCAAAGTCACCCCTACCCCTGTATGCGATTTTGGTAAACAAAGAATTAGACTATTGATAAATCTGGATTTTTTCAGCATTAACAGTGATTTTTTGCATTAAGTGTACGTTGTTCTCTACAATTTTCTAATTATAAAATACTTATCTAAATCTATAAAAAAATATTAAGATCTTTTTAAACAATATTTTACCATTTTAATAATCCGAAATACAACAAAAGTTCTAATTACAAATGTGTTGAAGTTAACTCTTGAAACTTCAATAAATAGTTTCGCCAAGCAATACAACCTGCAAAACTAGAACTTTAAAATTTAGTATGAATAACAATTATGCATTAGTGTACAAATTATCGTAAGTTTGTTTAACATAGATGGCCTGCACATCAGTATTAATCGACTTTACTCAAAAATAGCCCAAAAGCCGGTTCGTTAATACGAAAATAAATTCCAAAACGAAGTAAGAATAAAAAATCAGTTTTAAGTAGCATGGAAATTTCGTTTGAACCGATCAAATAATTAACATCCAATTCAGCAATAATTACATTTTTTGTAAATTAGGTAAATGAATTTTCGATGTGAAGACAGATATGAATAGGTGCAACATCAATTTCTACACTCTAATCCTGCCAAAGACATAAATATTTCTTGAAATAATATGAGCCAGATTGCATTTTTCATTCGAATGCGTGTCATAAATCGGCAGTATATTAATTATTTGTATTGTTAGCAAAATTAAGATATTTCGTTTAATAAATTAATCGAAAGTAAATATTGCTTAACAAAAAATAATTCCCGGAGAATTTTAGTTAGACGAATATATTATTTAGATTCAGCACTACATTTTATGAAATTATTATATATTTGAATGATGTTATAATTGCCGCGAAATTTGGTAACTGATATCGATTAAGACCAGAGTGTATTGATTTACTGGAGTAACAGGTGTTCAGAAGTAGTTGTAATTCTCAATTTTTGTGAAATATAGCATACATTGAATTTCATCGTTTTGGTACTATGTACCAACTGGACAACCATAGTGTTAGTACCATGTACCTTTTCGGTACTATAATGTTCGTATCAGATAATGACACAAAAGCGATAGCGTGGGTATCCTGTATGACTAATATATATATATATATATATATATATATATATATATATATATATATATATATATATATATATATATATTATAGTGTGAGTTAGCGTTGAAGTCGCATTGTCGAGACTTTATATGATGTTAGCTTCACTATTGCAGGTTTACACATTCGTCTAGGAGATTGTACCGTCCTATTATTCCACATTCTTCTACCAAATATATAGTGGTCAAAGGGCGTAATACCGGCTCCTACTGATGAGTCGCCAGTAAGCACGAAACGAATGTGCATGAGATTATACTTTCCGTTCATGCTGCCTTTGGTTTATCCTTCTGATCACAACTGAACTAATTTGTTACTAGGTTCGCAACACCTAATACATACTTGCATATATATTAGTTCTTCGCAACAAACAGTATTTAACTGCAATATATATATTATGATGAACAAACTTATTACAAGTTGGTATTAGACTTGGCATATCTAGTAACAAATAAGCTGCGCAAGTATGTATTAGGTTTTGCGAACCTAGTAAAAAATTAGTTCAGTTGTGACCATCCTATTATTCCACATTCTTCTAACGAATATATAGTGGTTAAAGGGCGTAGTACCGGCTCCTACCGATGAGTCGCCAGTAAGCACGAAACGAATGTGCATGAGATTATACTTTCCGTTCATGCTGCCTTTGGTTTATCCTTCTGGTCACAACTGAAATAATTTGTTACTGGGTTCGCAACACCTAATACATACTTGCATATATATTAGTTCTCCGCAGCAAACAGTATTTATCTGTTAACACGTCGATTGTTAGTGAAATGTACTGCCGCGTTTCGAGCTTCCATCACGATTAATAGAGTATGAACGAAAACTGACATAATTAGCAAGAAACATGAATGCATATAAAAGATACAGAAAATTAGCTATGCGACTCGTATTCCGAGAAATATCACATTAATTGTTCGTTACTTGAAATTTCCGATGCAAAATTAAATTTTCACTATATTAAATTCCTTCCATTCCGCTATCCTATGATGATTTTTATGAAAGGTTGGACTGCATCCGAAAAGACGTCTGTCTCTAACTGATATGTTGATTTACTTGTTAAATAAAATGAGTCTGGTTCATATCTGAATTTTGTAACAATGTATAAAGCAAATTAATCCCTGTCGGCGAAATTAATTATTTTTTTGCTGTATAAAAGTTGTGGATTTAGCTTAATAAACAGAAATGTTAATGTCATCACCATGTTAAAATTTCTCAGCAGAAATTTCGAATTTAATACAATTTATGCGAGATCACTGGCGCTATGCGCCTCATATATGATTAATTACATTTATATAGTAATTGCAATTTGATCCACGTTGGTGCATTTGCCGTTGTTATTTGATGATATTCATTAAAGTTTTATTGAGCATCTGGCTAAATAGAATAGAGTTGGTGTACATAATTGGGCTAAATAAATTTCATCACAACTTGCAACATCACTGACTCATTATACTTTTACCTTTTAATCGTGTGTCTAAATCTGCAGTGATATTATTTTGTCAATGCAAGGGAATTTTGCAGCTCATATATCCCACCAAATACATTTTATAAGACTGGTTAAATACAATAGTAAATGTGCTTATTTCCATATTGGAATCGTGGTTTTTAACATTCTTATCAAAATCCACGCGTTGAATGGCTCATTAATTTCAAAATAAGTATAAATGTGGTCTGATCTGCAGAAATTATATGTTTATGACAGAGTAGAAATTGTACAGCCGATATTTCCAACCTGAAAAATTTTACGCGGTTGCCGTGCTCGTTAGCCACATATCCGATTCATAATCAATAATGCATGGGAGAAAACTCCGATCATCATCATGGCACATTGAATCGCGTCCGCACGTGTGACTGGTGCAAATCTTTCCATGTTTTACGTTTGATTTAATAAAATGGAGTAAGTGTTTAACTCATGCTATCAAATCTTATTTAAATATTTATTATCATCTCCCGCCCAGTCAGTGATAATGTAGTTTTATAACTAGCATAGACATCGCCAAAATAATTGTGCATCTAACCAGTGCAGTAAAGTACATTTTTTGCATTGTACTGCGACCATGGAAATTTGAGACGCGTGAGTACGTGTGACTGACGTTAGTTTTTCCATGTTCTGACAAAGGTTAGTCACTATTGACTTAGATAACTCCATGTTAATGGCTGTGTACGCGCAGATTGTTCTAGTTTTAACGGCTATTTATCGGCAGACGTTACAAATGTTAAACTAAACATAAATTATATACTAAACAGCGTTTTGTTAATATGCACAAATTATGCAGTTTTATGTAAAATATAGTAATAATTTTAACGCCCTATTTCTATAAGCTACAAAACGCGTGAATTCAAACTTTCAATACACCTTCAAATCAAGTTTGCGAGCTTGAAGTAAACACCAATCCCATTGCATTTAATCAGTCGTCGAACAACATAACAAAACTACCGCCAGCCGCAACGCACTGACGTGTTTCGACCTTCCATGATCAGCATCAGAGTACGACGGCAAACTGACTATCGAGGATCAAACCGCATTGAATATATATGGAAATCAAATTTAGATATGCGGCTCTCACCTCTAGCAATCTCGCATACATTGAACTTGACTGGTAATGTCAGCTGCACAATTTCTATGCAGTTGTTCGACGACTGGTTAAAAACAATGGGATTGGTGTTTACTTCGAGCTCGCAAACTTGATTTAAAGAATTGTTACCACCATCCGCGCAATCAATTATTGTTACATTGTATTGTCTATATATGTATATGTATCGAAAGTTTCGACCCATCTGCATTTAATGCGTTTCAAAAATGTTCTATGGCAATTTTTATATCAGATTTTGCGCACCTAGTATCAATATGACTAGAAGGATAAACCAAAGACTGTATGAAAAAATGTATAAATTCATGGGCATATTTGTTTCGTGCTTAATGGCGATTAATCAGTAGGAGCTGGCGCTGCGCCTTATCCTCATTATATATTTCTACAACGAAGGTGCAACAATTGAACGGTAGAAATTAGACGTTCCGCTCACGCTGTCTTCGGTTTATCCTTCTGGTCATATTTGAACCAATTTGTTACTAATTGAGCAGCACCTAATATACAATTGCATATACATATTAGCTCTTCACGACAAACAGTATCTAATAGTTTTATGGCAATTTTAGATTATGCGGAATGGAAACTGTTGTGAATTTTTTCCTTTGGCACTAGGTAGAGTACGTATGGTAGTGAATTTCATTAAAATGATGTTATCTTCAAAATAATTGAACACCAAAATAGCACGAAATCGGATCTTTACGCGTTGCTTTGCTTATTCACATTCATACTGGATGTGAGTATACGACGGTTTGTTAAAATCTGTAAGCATATGCAAATTCTTTTTTTATTACTTCATTAGCTGCATACTTGCTTACAAGATGTAGAAAAAAACCGTTAGGGGCAAGGTTACACGCACGCAATCCCAATATTATGCAGAAATTCAAGCTAAATAGAATTCACAATATCATAACAAACCATCGTTTTTCGGATGTAATTATTAAACAGTTCGCCAGTTCGTCAATTATGTAGCTCATCGAGAACGCCCAGAATAACTTCCACCCCAGTTTGCATTCTAAAACGTATAATACGATATAATTTATTGAATTTATTAAGCTTCTCGTGCACATACACATGTTATTTATAGATGAAGAAATATGTCACCCATGTAATAGTTGTAAATTTTAACTTAATTTAATGATCCAGAGTCCTTTCCTTCTAAGACGCACACAAAAAAGTCGAATATGATTTTATTTCATAAAGCACCCATTCATAGGATATCTATCTACTTATATATACCTTGTTATAAGCCATGTATGGTATACAGAAATAATTGTTGTAAAGTTATTTTTCTTTCTCTGCTTCCACTAGCTAATAAGTTAGCAGATTCATCAGACATTTTGGTAGATATACTCAATTGTTTGATTTAAAGGCGGATTGATAATTAACGTCCCACCATCTGCCGAACATATACAAAGCCATTTAAATCTCAAGGTTTGATTCTGTTGTCAGAAAATTGATTTCTTATCGGTTTCATTAAAGAGGTCAACGTTTACTCACTTACCTTGTAATCAGATAAGTTATATCTTAACGGATTCAATGGTTTAGACAGTAATTGTGCAAATTCGTACGCGTTTGTAGTTTAAAATACTGGTCTCAACGGAATTCCATAATTCGCCTCGACTGGTCTCAGGTGGAAATTTTCACTAGTTTGTTCACTAACAGTTTTACAATATGAGAAAAATTAGTAAAAATGAAAACAAATCATAAACGAATTTGAAGTATTTTGCTTGTATCTTGATGCAAAAAGTAATTTCAAAAATGAATTTTATCCTTCCCATAAAGCGGAATATATATATATATATATATATATATATATATATATATATATATATATTATATATATATTTATAATGTCCATGCCTTTTTAATTTAACACAGTATTCTTATAATTAGGAAAACAAAACACATAAATAACAAAGTGGATAAAGGCCATTTATTTCGTGAATACTAATCATCTCTTATACAATCATACATATTTATACATTTTGGGTTTTCAATTGATTATGCTAGTGGTAACAAATCTGACTCGTTGTTACTTCTGTTTCTTGTTTTGGCTAGTTGATGAGTGTGTATGCGTTTGTGTTTGTGTGTATGCGTGTTTGCATGTAAAGGTCATTCTCGCAGTATTGCAAAGTGATGTCTGAGATCTGGTCATTATTGTTTTGATAGCTTGAGAATTAACCATTTGTGCGCATTGTTCACTTTTACATATACAAGTGCTATTTTTCCCAGT